>JAPMOB010250701.1:0-19891 GCA_029875015.1 Lepomis gibbosus | reverse complement strand
TATTTGTATAGTGCCTTTCTAGTCTTTTCGACCACTCAAAGCGCTTTTACACTACATCTGCATTCACCATTCACTCACACATTCACTCACTGAGCCTAAGTGCTCAAACGGAAACTAACATTCACACACATTCATACACTGGCGGAACAGCCGCCAGGGGCAATTCGGGGTTCAGTGTCTTGCCCAAGGACACTTCGGCAGCCTGGGGGAGCCGGGGATTGAGCCGCCGACCTTCCGATTAACGGCCAACCCGCTCTACCGCCTGAGCCACAGCCGCCCAAGTAGGCAGTAATAAAGAATGTGAACCATGGTCTAGCACAAACACAACAGACATGGTTCAGAGGGCTGTATCTCACCCGCTATCGAGACAGGAGGACTACAGGATGGCAGCCTGATACATCAGGGCTATATCTGGCTGATCAGGAAACTCCAAACACAAGTGCACCCTTCGGCCCTCTTTAAATACTTAAAACTGAAGAGAAATCCCTGCAAGGCAGTGGGTCCCTACATTACCTCAGAGAGAGGCTTCAGTTCAGAAGCTCCACAGAGGAGCCCCGTATCAGCTGGCTGTCTGGAATCAAAAAGAAGGTCATTGGGACTCTTATTACGGCGTACTCCATCAGCTTAAGGTTGTAATATGATTATTCAAAAACCCACGTTACAACATCAAACATGCTGAGAATACACATAAAATCTCTCTGTGTAGGACAAAATTATAAGTATCCAAGCTGACTGACGGCTGCAATTTAAATGACACCGCAGGGACCATTTTGCATAAGAGGGTAGACAAGACTGACAGGAGCAGCCCACAAGCTAAGAAAGTTAATCCAAGATGAAAAACAGCTGAATGGAATAAGGAAAAACTTTTTTTCAAAAGATTACTAATGCACGCAGATAGCCAATAGCAGCAGGGCTAATTGTCACACGCAATGAAATTGAGATCAGTACCAATATGTGAAAATATAATGGATGTGGATTACTTTACATCTGTTTCTACTGTATGGAGTGGATAGAGGTATAATGATACGAGACAGTACACAATATGGGGTTCATGAGAATGAGACGATATTTTAACACTACTTTTAAGAAATCTTAAATGATGAAATATACGACATAAAATACTATTTAATTTGACTGAAAATTTTTTAAAAATGCAGGTGCATTTTGAAATGTCCTGTCTCGTCTTTCACCATGTATTACAAGTGGAGGGGACATCTATGCTAAATTCACCCTTCCACTCTGTCGTGTGTCATCACAAGACAGCTTTTCACCTCAATGAGAAATATAATCACGTTTCAATATCACAAGCTCTCACATCATGATATTTCTATCATCATGATGTTCTTGACAACATGACAATATACTGATCGGGCTGTGTTGCCCGACCGTGTTGTTACAGTCATCGTGTGCTGCTTACATATCACCGTGGTTTGTTGTATGTCTGATCTGCTGTGCTCCTGAAGCTCCCCTTTTTGGATCTAACTCCTCCGCTGTGTGTTACATGCTAATTGTTGTAGAGTGATGTTGGGCTATTGACATGATCACAATCTGAATTATTTATCATATTAAAAAATGACACAGATACATTGTGAATGATGTGAAGTGTCATATCTCTACTGCCATCAAGCTAATAGTCGATGGACAATTGACTATTAGCTTGAAAAAAAATAGTATTTTTTGCCGCAATCTGGTTATAAAAAGTATGCCTAGGTATCAACTGAAGTACTGGTTTGACTGGAGACGTTTCGATTCTACTCGATACTGGGCTGTTTTGGTCGATAGGTTACCATAAAAAGGTATCCAGTAGTGATACCCATCCTTATGTTCTTCACTGTGGCTAGTCTATCATCACAAGCTTGGCTTTCTGTTGGTACTGGTAAAATTATAAATGACAGCCAACCCTTGACGAGCATGCCTGAGACTGCAGCCGAAGGTGAGGGCTGCAGGCCTTTTATTATAAATTTTATGTTGCAGGCACATAAGGAAAGAAAGGCGTGCTCTTCTCTTTATTTCTGTGTGTTGTTTGTGTGTTTGGCTGCAAGCAAATCCGTACAAATAGTAATTTTTTGCCACCATCTGGTTGCAAAAAGGATGATGCTTAACATTGGGCTGTTTCAGTCAATGCCATGAAGGTATCCAGTAGCGATACCCATCCCTATTCATTACTGGTAACAAAATATTGTCGGGGGGGAGTAGTAGTTTAAAGTCAAAAGAGCAAAGACCAGATGACAGAAACAAATCTTAACCATGACAAGTAAAACAAGGTTGTTAGGAATACCAGTCCTGAGCAAGACACATTTTCATATTACAACAAAAAAGGAAAATCATTATTTTCTTATCAGAACTACAGTTATCCCTTCGTATGTTTTCTATTTACATAAAAGCAGCTAGCCACAGCATCCTTTCCTCAACATATTCACCCAAGCCAAAAGAGAGTGTCATGTGGAGCATGAAAGCCTATTGAAGTAAAATTATGTAACTGTTGACTGACTACAGACAGACTTTTGGACTATAAGGACCAATTTATTTTGGGTGTTAGCTTAAATGTTTTAAATATGAACTCCTTCCAATTCATAGTTTTCAGACATGTGACATGCATGGTGACCTGGAGGGCAAAACAACAGACCAAGACAGCGGCTAACTCCGTCGTAGAGATGCTGCAAAAGCGGTTTTATTTGGATCACCACTCAACTCAAGAAAAAGATAGATATGGACACAAACTGCAAGTGTTGGGCACTGCGATCCATATACAGCAGCCGCTGCCGTTTTTCCGCCGTTAAAAACTGCCAGGTCCCTGCCAGCGCTGGACCGTGGTAATGTTTACGTTTACCTTGTAGGGAATCCCTCACCTAACACAGCTCAGGCTTTTCTCCTCCTCAAATAGTAAATCCAAAAGCACAACAACCATCCAGCATATTGGCAATGCAGAAGTAACAAACTCAAAGTAACATTGTAGCACTTGTTTCCTGGTTGGCAGGCAGCAGAAATTAACATCTTTTTTGCCCTCCAAGGGAGCGTTTTCCCTGGAATGTGAGGTCACATTAAAACTATTAATTACTAGCCAGGCAATACAACTATTTATAATTCTTCCTTAGCAACAATGGAACATATAAAAACTATAGCTGAATGAAATTGCTACCTGAAACAATGAGTAAATTTACAGATAAAATAAAAGCACAGATAGCCTACAAACTCAAACATGACCCAGCTCAGGAAGTGCAATGCTGTGCAGCTGGACAGGTGCCGTACATTAATAACAGCTCAACACTGAAATGAACTTATTCTGAAAGTTGGTAAGAATTAATCTGATCAATGCCCTGTTGAATATAAATTTGCTTGTGTGCTCTTGATAAGGCTGTATGTCAAAGTCCACAACCCAACTCGGCACTTCCTGAAACAAGAACTAACTCACTAGAACTGCTGGCCTGCACAGACAATAATAGACTCACACTAATTACTGTAGCACACATTTAGAAAACAGTCACAATACAAACACAGATCACATGTTTGTAGCCTCAGAATGTGTCATTCTAAAGGCATTCCTTTTATAATACTCGGAAGTGCATTAAGCATCAGGAAGCTAGTGTCAGAATCCACTGTGCTGGCCCCTGCGCACTGTAAGTTTCAGCTGAAAATTGACTTATAGCCACTCTAAAAGCTGAAATATGACTTTGTGAGTTGTTTGGTGGAACTTTAATTTAATTGTGATTCAGAACAATTCAGGCCGAAATGATCATTCTACAGGCTATGTAAGTCAGCCTTTACAACTATTCGAATTAACTCTTAATTTCTACCTTTGTGTACTAACGTTAGTGCCCCTGTGACTTTCTAGAGAATGGGGTTAATCATTTAAACAGAAAAATGCCAATGGGTTCATGTTTCAACGAATTAGGATTAACGTTAACAAAAACCCAAGCTGCTATAACATTAGTCCATAGCAAACGGCTTGTCAGTTATCAAAACGCTTAGCCTTGATACTATATAATATAAAGTGGAAAATTTCCATCTATTGCGCGTGCAACGTGTGCCGTTTTTGGTTTTAATAGTAACGTAAGACTACCGCAGTAACCTGGCTAAATGAAAGGAACGAGACATGTATGAGCAGGCCTTCCAGCCATAGACACAACATTCAGATTCCTAAGTTACCTAAAAAAAGCCAAACTGAAATAAAACAGCTATTCCAATAACCAATAAATGGGATACTTACAATCCAAATGTTTCTTTTTTGGCCCCATTATTTCATGAGTGGTCGCCTTGCACACAGTTTTGGAAATCGCCGACCCAGTCACACTGTGCTGAGCGGCGGTTATCCTGTCTGTAATGCTCTGTCCAGACATCCTGGATCGGGTCGAACAAACGGTCACCGTAACAGAAACGTTTCCAAATCCAGCGGGACAGCCTGTGTTTTGTGGACGGTGTCGTTTTTCAAAGGCTCTGGAGACAAGAGAGACAGACAGAGAAGAAATAAATAGACGAAGGCAGGCGTTCCAATTGGCTTGTAGGCTAGCTGGCTAGCCAACTAACGGAGATTCACCCGTACAACTTTAGCTGAAGGTGCTGACTGAACATGCAAGAACCATCCATATTTCATGACTATAAGATACGAACCCAGGCTTTAAATCGATCCCTCACGGCTAACGTTACGGTCTCTTCTCCTCTTGCCGTCCAAGTCTTTCTCACATACCGTAGCAACACAGAAATAATAAAAATAGATCTTACTTCCGGATACAATTTTCACAATAAAAGCCACATTAAGGAATATTTAAGAAAAGTAGGAATTACATGTTATTCTAGCATGACATCACCCTGTGTTATTTCATATATTAACAGTGGATAAGCTTCACTTTTAGACAGTGATACAATTAACGCCCACTAAAATTAATGCAATACTGTGTTTGTTTATTTTTGTTTTTTCAAAAGTAACATTAGACACTTTGATGCTGTGTTATCGCTACAAAGTCAGTTCTCAATAATGCTTCATGAAGGTATGGACTAAAAGGCCAAAGCTTAATTTGTGGTACCACATAACTAGTACTATTGGGTTTTTCACTCGTCATTTTACACCATAACTGCGGGATAATTGAGTCCAAGCCTTTATTTTGGAGCCCACACATGTCAGTGTCGGTGTTATCTCGATTAACTGTCTCTAGCTTGATGTGGCTCACGGTCTGGCTTTCTTTGGTTCCCACGCTGATCTCCGTCTAGTTTGTTACAGCGCCTCCCCTTGCTGGGTGAAATCCTCGTTTAAATGGACTGAGGGGTTTGAAGGAAAATGGCGGGTCTATTTCCTGACCAGTGCTGACCACTCATCACGTGTATACGGAAACAGAGGCATAGACACATATCTAATAAGATCCATAGATAACATCAGGCTTGTGCTGGACCTCATTGATTCTGATCTTATGAAGCGTCAGGCAGGGGTGTCCTGTCTCACCATACTTGTTTCTGATCTGTGCTCAATTACTCTCTGATTTCATTAAGACCAGCCACTTAAAAGGTATCACAAAAGTTGAAAAACAAATAAATGCTCTGTAAGTAATCTGTATTTATAATCTGTAAATAATAATTAGTCAGCTAGCTGATGACACCACCTTAATTTTAAAGGATGTTTTAGTTGCTATAAAATTAAGACATTCTAGCCTCTGGTTTATTCTTAAATATCAGTAAGTGTGAGCTGCTTGCCCACAAAAACTGTAATGTTGCGTCTCTCTCTACCGTTCTAGTCAAATAGTCCGTCACCTACCTTGCAATTGTTATTTACAAAAACAACAACACCAGATGCTCTTTGAATTTCAACCCAGTTGTAGGAAAGGTGCAGGAAAAAATAATTTAAGGCTTCAAAGAAACTTATCTCTTAAAGTAAGAATTTTACTAACCACAGCTGAGGGCATATCTCATCTTACTTATCTCTAGATGTCAACAAACGGACCTCTTCAGTCGTTGATAACTTACTATATAACTTTGTATGGAGAAATAGCACCCACTATGTTAGAAAATCAGTATGAATGAACTCCTATGTAAAGGGTGATGTAAACTTTCTTGATGTATCTACCCCCAATAGTACCAGATAAATTGGATAAACAGTTTTTAAATAATCCAAACTCAATCTGGAATTTTATTCCCAACTACCTGTTTTCAAAGCTTAGCGGTCTTAAGTTCTCACATCTTACTTTGGAGCTACAATGTTGAAAAAATCCCCTTCAAACTATCAAACTTTCACAAACAATTGCTTCTTTCCTGGTCCTGAGTTTATAAATGCAACTTTTCCCCTTACAACAACAGAGACATATTATATAAACACAAATCCTTGTTCCTGGTTTGTACGTGGAATTTATCTGGTTAAACAGCTCCTCAATTCTAGTGATGAACTAATGTCATACTCTGAACTTCTAGACAAGTATGGCATTCCTATACCACCAAAGGGATATGCTTTAGTTTTTGATGCAATTCCTTCTGGCGCTTTAACGCTTTATAGGAATTATATAGTATCTGGACCAACTTTTTTGCCACTGGATCCTTGTGTGACTACCAGAACAGGTTTAAATGGTTTCATTTTCAAAAAAACACCATATGTTTGTCATACTGCACATTACTGCAGCTCCCTCTTTCACCCTGTGTGCCGAATACTTTATTTTAGCTATGGAATGATACATAAAAATAAGATAGATAACCCAATAAAGGAGAGGGGAAAAGGCAAAAAGCATAATATGACCTCTTTAAAATATTGCATCACTATTATCCCTCCAAGGTATTTCTACAAAGATATAAGAAGGACATTGATGTAGACTGCTCATTTTGTCAAATGGCTCAAGAAAACCTGCACCATTTATTTTGGACTCTTGCACTTTTTGGCAAGATATCTGTACATTTATCTCCCAATATACTGACTCTGAATTCTCACTCGTATGACAATGTATTGTTGTTGTATTTTACATACCCTTCTACCAAGGCAAAACATTTCTATATCATCAATCTGATGTTATTGCTGGCAAAATCACATATAAGTTCTCCAATTCTAAATCTTCCTGTGCCACTTTTGAAAACGAGGTCAAACATTACATTAACACAAGCCTATACTCTAAAAACAGGAAAGTTCTGAAGACAGTGCATCTATTTACCCTGTTTAACATCTTTCTGTGCTGATTTGTGATCATTTTTTAAAAATGTTTTTTCTTTTTTCCTGTCAGCCCTATGCTCCCCTGGTATTGTCTGCTGTTGTATATTATATGTTCACCATATTGTTTGTCAATAAAAGCATCAATAGAATAAAAACGTATACAGATACAGAGAGCGACATGCTGTGACCTTTGTTTGGTTGTACCTCTGCTCTGTGCTTATCTGAGATCCATACCTCTCACATGGCGTATGTGTGTCTTAGATACAAATAGGCTATACAGGATATTAGTGACATGTGATTGTTGGTTAACTTTGATTATTTAATTAGTAGATGTGACGTCCTCATCTCTGTTGTGTTCTGTTGTAGGTGTCAGTAGGCCAGGTCGTTGTCATCATCATGTATTGGAGCCACCTGGGGCCCGGTGTTCTCCACATATAGAGCACATCCTACCCGTGGCACTTGGGAGATTGAGAGGAGGGAAACGCAATTCCCTTTACTTCTCACTCCTCATTATTTTTGCTTTTTTTCTTGGTACTAAATTGCACTCATCCTTTCAACCATGCAAACATGCTGACATTACTGACTCTCTGATTACCATTCTACACTTCATTATTTTAGTCGTTATGTTAATTAAATGTTAAATTAGAAGAGTTATTGTACAATCAAAGTGGTGGTACCCTTGCTGCAGACTGTTGTCACTTGTCCATGACAGTAGCATTTGTAATGAAATAAGCAAAAGACTATTGAAGTCAAAGATGAATTCTTTTACATTCTCTATCTGTTTTGTTGTCATGTGCGTGTGCTTTATTTCAGATTTTTATATGATATTTCAGGATGGTCATTGGGTTGCATTTGTCAGGATTTCTACAACCACTTGGATTTTAGTTAACCGGCATTAAACTATGAAAGGTCAGATAGACCACATAGGCCTATGCACTATTAAGTTTTCTTACCTTTAAATGAACCCTTGAACAAAACAAAACTTCAAGTCAGTAAGACCAGTATTTCCTTCTACAGTCTTCCATGAATTGCCTACATGTGACAGCCATTAAAACCATGTATAAGAATGCAAATTGTTCAGTTAAACCATAAGACTCACCTCACCTAGATTTGACGTGAAGCGTCATGCAGGGGTTTCCTGTCACACCATACTTTTTTCTGATCTGTGCTCAATTACGCTCTGATTTCATTAAGACCAGCCACATGAAAGGTATCACAATAGTTGAAAAAGAAATTATCATTAGTCAGCTAGCTGATGAATTTTAAAGGATGTTTTAGTTGCTATTGATAAAATTAAGACATTCTGAGACATCCTCTGGTCTGTTCTAAAATATCAGTAAGTGTGAGCTGCTTGCCCTCAGAAACTGTAATGTTGTGTCTCTCTCTACCATTCTACTGAAAGAGACCTACCTTGGAATTGTTAATTACAAATTTACACTTGGATTTTAGTTAACCGGCATTAAACTATGAAAGGACAGATATACCACATAGGCCTATGCACTATTAAGTTTTTCTTACCATTAAATGAACCCTTGAACAAAACGAAACGTCAAGTCAGTAAGACCAGTATTTCCTTCTACAGTAACATTCCTCCATGAATTGCCTACATGTGAGGGGTATTTGTCATGACCCCAAAAGGATCCTCTGACAGAGGCATCCTTGCACTTGCAGCAGCAATCGGCCTGGTTTGCTAAGTCTACAATGCTTGAATCACTTTTAGTACTGACTTATGAAAGTATTTTTGTGTTTTTTTAATGCAAGCAAAAATGTTTTGAGAGCATATTTATCGCACTGCAATCAAAAATGAACAGGCCTTTTTTGTGTCACAGAAAGTTTTAATTGCTAATTTGTCTTCTTTGATTGCAAGTCAAAAGGTTTTCCTTGTGAGTCAGAAAGTTTTGCAGGTTAAGGCTCCGACAGCTCCACAACCAGCTCTACTGGAAACGGAGTTGTTACGTGGAGAGAATCCAAGGAGCTAGATGGCAGGAAGTTCAAAAATGGAGTCAGAGGAGAGCGTGGAGAACGAAGAAGACAAGAGGAGCTGTGAATAGGAAAAGGAAGAAGGATAGTGATTCAAGTGATGGCAGCCAGACAAGAAGATGTGATGAAATGTATCGAGTGGGTATGATTGCAGTGACAGACGTGGATGGAATCTTTAGGACTCGCACAAGGTTGGAAAGTTTGTTGGAGATAAACTCGGAGATGTTTATCAAAATAACAAGGAGCGGGATGGTTTTCATTAACTGGTATGTCAAGGCAGCAGAAAGAGCGAGCTTTAAGGATTAATACATATGGAGATTATATCTGTGTGAAATGTTTCCCACTCTGGTCAGAAAGTAAAAAGAAAGGAGTGGTAAGTGGCGTGCCACAGTCAGTGGAAGACGAGGAATTTTGGAGTATTGAAGGTGTTTGTAAATCGAGAAGACTGACAAGATTCCATCTAGGAGAAAGGGAGCAAAGTAACTCTGTGTTTGACGTTTGAGGGAGATTTGCCAGAAAGGGTATATTTAGAATACATATGTCACAGGGTAAGGCTTTATGAAAGAGCTCCATTAAGGTGCTTCTCTTGTCAGGAGTATGGACATGTGGCTGTAGTATGTAGAGGAGTCAGAACATGTGGGAGATGTGGAAAAAACAATTGCAAAAGAGAGGAGTGTGAAGAGGAGCAGGAGCAAGCAAAGTGCATTCACTGTGCGGGAAATCACCATGCAGGGTCTGCACAATGTCCGGAAAAACTGAAACAAATAAAAGCGAATAAAATCAGAGCAGAAGAGGGTTTTGTCATACGCCAAAGCCATTAAAAGAATGGAAAGGAAGGATGAACCAGCAGCTACGCAAAAGGAACAGGAGCCGAAAAGGAATGGAGATGAGACAAGAAGCGATTTCAGGCATTTATTGCTATGGTGGTTAATTGAGCTGTGGAAATCAAGAGCAAGTCAGAGAGGATCAAGATGGTGTTGGATGCAGCAAGGAGATTCTTGGACATTGCAGACATATCAGGAGAAGTTATAGTCACTATGCGAGGGAAGGATTTACACCATCTCAGACCTTTGAGTATGAGATATAGAACGGACAGTACTTTGGGTTGGCACTGTGAATTTATTGCACTGGCAAAATTAAATCATCCAGTAAATGGTGTTAATGCAACATTTTGGATGCCAGCCGCCATAAAACCACAAAAAGAAAAAATATCAAACAGTGGAGGGCAGCAATACACCATATATGCATCTAGTCTGCCGTGAACAAGAAGAAGAAGAAGAAGAAGAAGGAGTTGTTACCTGTACTGGCCAGATGGAGGTAAGTTTAACACATTGTACATGAGATCCAGCTAAACTAGTTTTCTGTGACTCTGGTAATTGAAGTTTTTGGTCACACAGCTTAAACTAGACTTTAGACCGCTGAAAAGAAGTGCAGGAGGAAGTGGAGGAGGTCAGCAGGGTGAAGCTGGTCATCATAATGGAGGTGTGTTAAATAGACACTGTGTAGGTCATATGACCAGTGAGTTCCATTTTTACTATGACATTTTTCTTGTGTATATACATTTATAAAATCAAAATCTTACACAAAATCTGATGGTACAATATTCTCACACAAATGTTGTTCTGTTTTCAGCAGGTTTAGGGGAGGGCTTCAACAATTCTTTCCTATCTTTTCTGTTGGTTTCTTCCACAGCCTTTTCAATAAGTGCTCTAAACTGACAGACCAATAGATAGATGTCTCCAGCTGTCCGTTTTCCAGAAATTGAACTTTTTTAGGACAGTGAACCATTGTGAGTTGGATAAGTATTACTGATATATTCACTAAATCCCCTAAGTTCATCCTCAGAACCTTTCAACTCCGTTAAAATGTCATCAGTACAGAACAAGATGTTGTTTGCAAAGGGGTTATTATTAAAAATCTGTCTGTCTTCCCACAAGACCATGAACAAATTAGCATTATTAGGAGCAAATGGTGAACCTATGGTTGTACCTTGAACTTGTACTACTTGTTATCAAACATAAAGTAATTAGCCTTCAAAATAAACTTAAATAAAATATAGCTTCTAGTCCACCCTCATGTGGAATGTTAGTATACAAGCTAGTAGAAGACACAAAAAGACCTGTTCATTTTTAATTACAAACTTGATTTTTGATTACAGTGCAATAAATGTGCTCTCAAAACATTTTTTTTCTTGTAGTAAAAGTAAAGTAATACCTTTATATCTATTTGGCCTTGTTTGAAATAGATAATGCAGTGGGAATGAAAGAGTTTTTGTGAGTTCTCTTTTGGGCTGCAGGTGCTCTGTAGTGAAATGACATTTGAACACAGAACATGCTCACCTATCACTACATTTGGTATAACCGTGAGGACATCTAGTGGTCAACATTTAATTATGGCAGTGCATATACAGTACCTCTTCAAGTACTATTGATATTAGTTGGCCGCAATTCCTGTGAATCTTTACCAAACATCAGATCCAACTTGGTACTTATGGGTTTATATGGGCTGAGTAAATTGTAATAAAATGGATGAATGGGCCAGAGTTATGCCAATTTTTAATAATAAAATCTGTAATGTGATGAACTCTGGGGAGGTCTGCAGGGTGACTGAACTCTCTCTGTAAAGTCAATTTAAAGCAGAATTCCTAGGAGCCTTTATTAAGTATAAAGGGACAGCTTGCTGTGTGTGTGTGTGTGTGTGTGTGTGTGTGTGTGTGTGTGTGTGTGTGTGTAAAGATGGGGGTTAAGTAAACATTCTGGCATAATGCAGCTGCTATTGGTGGAGAAATAAATATATAGCTGTCCCTCCTCTGTAATGAATTTCTCTCCATATGACAGTTGTATGGTGCACAATATGAGGAAATTTACAGTAGAAAGAAGCGTCTGTTCTTTGATTCAGGGAGACTGCCATAAACTAGTGTGTGTTAGTCAGCTGAAATTCGCTTGGAAATTAAAAAACACTGTAAGTGGGAGTGTCTCAACATTGCAGCATCTGTGTATATGAGTATGACTAACAAAACAGACCTAGGAATGGTAACTAACAAACATCACTAATAGCTATTTTTGACAGTTTTTCATGACTTAAAAAGAGGCAACTTGACCATTACTGCTAATATTTATTTATCTTCACTAAAATAAACTTCATCTGGGTAGTGACAGTGTTCATTATCTGATAAATGAGATGTGATTCAGCTGCACACAGAAGGAGACATTTTCAGCACAAAACTCATGCTGAAAACCAGATGTTCTTTGAATCTTTTAAGAAAGAAGATTTCAAATTAAATGATCTCAGCTTGCTCTGCACTGATAGCAAACTTGACATTAAACATTCAGCTCTGAGAAGGCACAGTGGCTAGATGGTGGTAGCTCCTGTTGCCATGTTCACCAACTTACTTTTCACATAAGCTGAGTAAATGCAAATTGATTTCAAATAAAAAAATAATAAAGTTATTAAAAATAGATTTAGTGTAGTGTAGCCTCCTAGAACAACCCCAGCATCGTCAGATTTGCTGATGATACTACAGTCTTTGGACTGATATCTGGGGGTGACGAGTCAGCATAGGAGTAAGGTGGCTGACCTTGTGAAATGGTGTCAGGACAACAATCTCTCTTTAAACATAAAACAATGGAGACAATTGTTGATGCACAGAGGAGGAGGGAGCAGCCTCTGCCACTGCACACTGGACAGACTGCGGTGGAGAAAGTGAGCATTTTCAAATTCCTTGGTGTTCTACAGATCTCACATGCACAGACGCACACACACACACAAGCACATGGACATGCACAAACTTCTGACAGCCTACCTCTGTATATTTTGTGCTGTGTCCACATGGCATACTTGCACAATCTTTTTGCACATTGTTCTTTATGTTTCTTTTGTTATTTATGTCACTTGTTATTTATGTCTTAGGATGTCTAAAATAATGTCTGACGTTGCTGGGAGGATTTGCAGAATAAGAATTTTATTGTAGCCTGCTCTGTGCCAACTGTTTTCTGTACATATGACAATAATGTTTAAAGTAAAGTAAAGCCGATTTTCATATAGGGCTCCAAGATTTGCCACTGATACATCCATCCATCCATCATCAACCGCTTATCCTGCGTAAAGGGTCGCGGGAGGGCTGGAGCCTATCCCAGCTGACATTGGGCGAAAGGCGGGGTACACCCTGGACAGTCAGTGGAATAAATATCCACAAACTATATGCCACACAAGGAACCAAGGGCTTTTGAGGCCCCTGAACGTCTGGAAAGTTAGTTGGCTGCTTTTCTCAGTTGTTAATCCAGCCTTGGCATAATCAGTGTCACAAACAAATGATCTCTCAACAAAGCAATAGACACCCTGGCAGCTGTGAAGTACAAACTCTGTTTTCTAACAACACAAAGGTCTCTGGGCACCACACACTATAGTTGAAAAAGACATTAATGGCAGTTCCATCACACTCCCTGCTCAGTGAACAGACTGCCCAGCCCCAAGGCTGGGGCTGCCTGCCAAATGATTCATCCCCACAGGCAACTTAATGGTCAACACAAGCATAAGCAAGACCAGACCACATGAGCCAGTTTTTCGATTGATGGAACTTATTTGTATGCTTGTTGTTTGTTTTATTGTTAATTTAATGAGTCCCTGTCATAATAAATTGTTCACCAATGAGCTGAATGAGCAGTAGCAAGTTGTGATTTGTAGTGATGAAATTCCATACGAAAACTGTAAAATAAACTTTCTGTTGCTGGCCTCTGTCCGGTGCAATGATGATGCATTTTCACGAATAGTGAAAATTCTCTGACTAATCAGCAGTCTGTCGTGTTTTCACGTTATTTTAGTTTCCCTCAGCTCGCTTGGAACCTCGACGGAGATGAGGTTATACGAAAAAAAGTACCTGGAAGCAGGTACAGGTCCAACATTTCTACAATGGAAACCCAAACAAAGGCGAGTCGAGCCAAAGGGCCTCCGCTCAGACTAGCTTGGTTTGAGGGCATGCCTGACCCCGCCAGCCTCTTGGCAAGCTTTATGATGCGTTTGCATTGTGACGTCACAAGTAAAGGAAGTGAAGGGCTGGACTACAAACAAGCTGTTTTCAAGTGGTTCTGAGCACAGCTTTCTGTGGGAGATGGGAACTCACTTTGGGCTGGACTTTGGGCTTTTTCACTTTGCAAACCTGTTACATGCACAAAAAAGATATAAAACTCAATAAAGGAGAGGGAAAAAGCCAAAAAGCATAATACTACCTCTTTGACCAACTGTTTGTTAATCAGTCAATCATTTCAGTATTTAGTATATTTTTGGACATAGAAAAGCATCTATTGCCCATTTGTATTATATAATGAAGTATTTTGTTAGATAATAAATACTAACTTTATCTATTAACTTATGAGTGTATTTAATGTTTTACACCATCAAAATGACCAAAAGATATGATTCATAAAAAATATGTACCAAATCTAGTAATTCAAAATTATCTCTTGTCCATGTTTATTTTGGCATATGTAGCATGTGATTTACTTTAGTCATAGTTTTTCCTTTCGTGCAACATCTCCATTGCTCAGGCAAAGAATGGATCTTCTGAAAAAGAATGTATATGTCATGTACATAATGGCTATGTTAACAGGTAGGACAAGTTTCTACAGGGATACTCTCTGAGGGACACTGAAAATGATGCAAAGACTTGTATGTGTGCCAAGTGATGACATTTTAGCCAACAAAAGCTGAGAGACCTTTCATTTTGTCAAAGACGCAAAATTATTTGTGTGCCACTCAAACTGCTAAAGAGAGCTCAGTGTGATGGCAACCAATCTGGGTTGATTTCACTCTAGATAAAGGATCCTCAGATCTTTTTCTAAAGAATAGGATGATTCATTGTCTTCTGTGACTATCTTCAAGTGGTGTTGCAACCAAAACGGAGGTAATTATTACATTTGACCTACTAACATTATCATCTTACATACAGAAACTTAATTTGTCAAAGACAAATATCTTGAACTCATTCTGAACTAGATGTCCCATCTGATACACAAGAGCTGTGACACACAGGGAAGAGATCTAATACATGAAAGCACACTGGAAATGTATGTAAATTCATTAATTAATTAATATCTTAATTGATAAATCCTCTGTCACTTTGTCAAGCTTCACAAGATCAGGACACAGTCAAGGACATATGACTCATTACTTAACATGTAAAATGCATATACAGTCCCAGGAAAAAGTATGTCAACCCTTTGGAATTATTTAGATTTCTGTAAAAATTGGTCATAAAATTTGATCTGATGTTCATCTCACAACAATAGACCACAATAGCAAAACACAATCTGCTTAAACTAATACCACACAAACAATTATATGTGTTTATTTTTTTATTGAACACGCTGTGTCCACTGGTCATTATATTGCCATTATGCATGTCAGCTAGTGTGTGTTATATGGGGTCACTGATATCTCAGCCAACCTGTCTTTTTGTGCTTTACATAGATTTAATCGGAGAACCTATTTTTGATTACTAAAGTTTTAGATTTTACTATTTAACTGTTTTCCTCCAGTCATACTTGCCTTCAGGGTGGTAGGGGAACTGTTGTCTGTGGGTCCAAGGTTGTCTTACACTATCTTGCAGTTTCTTAGCTCTGCCGGTTTTAGTCCAAGCTCCTTGCCTAGCAAAAAAGTCTACAACTAATATGGTACATGTACAAGTTTAACTAAGAGTTAATCTTTTTGGTGATCTAAGTTTAAATAAGGCCATATACAACTATAACAAGTTATCAGGCAAGACTATAGCTCCATAGATTGCAAAGTAAGTGTTATCTAACTGCCTTTGAGTACAGTTTTATTTGGATAGTCAAGTTAAGTTAGCTACAGAGAGGATTCTTTCTCCAAAAGAGTGTTAGTAGCTGCAAGTAATTAAAGGCTGAGTAGTCATATATCAGACTAAATTAACTGCTCAAATGAGTTTAGGCTATGTTAAACCTAAATTAGATTAATGTAAACAAGGTAATTAACCAACAAAGGCAAATTTAGATTTAAACCAAACTAAAGTAAATGAAGTAAAATGTCAGAGTTTAAGCCTTTCCTTCTGAGTGACAAAGAGGGTGCAGGTGAAGACGCGCAGCAGCACTGCGCAGACATGCAACCACAAGCTGCTGAAGGCACAGGAAATGATAACCACACTTCCTGACAAGAGCCACAAAGAAGCCAAAGTCCACAAGTTTACGTTTAAGAAGATTTGCACACTGTTTCAGTGTAACCTACGAGAAGTGGAAAGGTATCACTAAAGACGCCAAACAAGCGCTGAGTGGACAATGCTCAAACAACCTGCTGCGTGACCACATTACAAAGATAAGCAACGCCTCAGATAATCTGTATGTTGTTTAGAAAGATTTAAGGCACATTGACATTCCCGACCAAGACACGTGGCAGAGTAGACATCTGTGAAGCAGTAACAAGACTGCAAGGACTCTTCTAGACACAAGAGGGGATGAAGAACAAGGGGTGAAAGCAATAGAGGCTGTAATTAAAGCTGCAGCCTCAGAGAGGGTAAGTGTCAACTCTCACCGCACCAAGTCGTGTGCTCATTCTCGAGCAAACTCAAGAATAACATCCTGTTCTTGTCTTCAACAAGAAAAGATGCTTCTGCTGAAGTTGCTGCCAATGAAGCCACTTTAAAGGTACTGCTAGAGCAAGAACGTCATATCGAAGAACTTGAAAGACTTGAACCTGAAGCGGCCAATTCACGAACCAAACAAGAGGCTGAAAATGCAGAAAGAAAAAGGGTGCTGGAAGCCAAGTGCAGACAACTAGAAAGACTGGAGACAATTAAGAAGCTATAGGCTGCTAAGGCGCAACAGCAAGTATATGATAGAAGTGAATGCTCAGATATGGAAATATTTGAGCAGTTCCATCAATGTGTCCCTCTGAAGGAGAATGAGGAAGTCAAGTATGAAAGTAGCCTATTGCAGCATGGCTCATCACCTCAATCTCTGACACAACCAAGACAAGAAGACAATTCTGCAGCTCATCAGTACGAGTCGTCCTCCCGTACCTGAACCAACGTTTAACGGCAACCCACTCAGATTCAATGCCTGGAAAGTCTCCTTCCAGACACTTATTGACAGGAAAAACATAGCAGCTGAAGAAAAAATATACTACCTGTGAAAGTATGTGTGTAAATTAGCCAAAAACGCCATTGAAAGCTACTTCCTGCTAGGCACAGAGTCAGCCTATTGTGCAGCCATCCTAAAAGAGAGTTACGGCAATGCATTCCTTATCGCCAAGGCCTTCAGAGATAATCTTGATACATGGCCCAAGATAAGGTCCAAGGAGAATGTCGAATTCAAGAACTCGCTGACTTCCTTTGCAGCTGTGAGGCGTCCACGTCTCAGATCAGAAGTCTTGAAGTACTCAACGACTGCAACGAAATCCAGAAAATACTCTCTAAACTTCCAGACTGGCTGACCTCAAGATGGAATAGGAAGGTCATACAAGTGGAAGAACAAAGTCACATGTTCCCAAGCCAGTTTGTCAAGTTTCTCACACGTGAAGCCAAAGTTGCCTGCAACCCAATAACATCTCTCCACGCTCTAAAACCAAGTGAAAGTGACAAGATCAAGGTTTCAAAGGTATTGACAACTTACTCAGATGAGAAAGCTGTTACCACAAGCTGTGTCTTCTGTGAGAAGGCAGGTCACAGTTTACACAGGTGTTGCAAATTAATGAATGAGATGATTTCAAAGCGAGTCAAGTTTATTCAAGAGAAGAAATTGTGTTTCGGCTGTCTAATATTTCACCATTGCTCAAAGGACTATGAAAACAGAAAGATCTGTGATATGTGTGAAAAAAGACATCCAGCTTGCCTCCATGATAATCGCACCAAGGAAGAAAGGATGTCAACACAGCCTAGTGGAGCAGGGGACATGGACAGGTCAAGGGAAAGGAAAGAGAAGACTCCCCACACAAGGAATGACCAGTTCAGCTAAAGCTCTCCACAATGGCCTCAAGAGACACAGTCATGTCCTGCCGGAAACTGACTGGTCTACAAGTGAGAGGATTCTATTTGAGAATTCATCCCTGCAAACAGAGATCATATTCCCACATCAGAGACTGCAAAGGTATGGCCTCATCTTAAACATATCGCAGACAAGATTGCTCCTCAGCAAAGCTGTGACGTGGGCCAGCTAATTGGTTTAGCAGCCTCAAGCTCTTGTCCCAAGGCAAGTGATGCCTGGTAAAGAAAATCTGCCCTTTGCAGACAGAACAGACCTGGGCTGGACCGTAGTTGGCTATGGCAACCCGTGTCTCAACTATGGAGATGAAATTCATCGTGAAGCAAGTGATGCCTGATCTCTAGTCCCCTTCAAATCTCACAAGTGAAGTGCACTATGTCTGTAGAACTCAGGTCAAAGAGGTAGTCTCACCAGCAGACTTCATCAAGGTGCTGGAATCTGACTTTGTCGAAAGGTCTTTGGAGGATGGCCACATCTTTCAAGAGGATCTCCGATTCCTGTCAAAGATGAAAGGAGGCATCAGGCAATCAGAAAATGGTCATTATGACATGACGCTGCCATTCAAGAAACATCCTTAAACGACCACCTTCTGACTGGTCCAGAGCTGACAAACACCTTGGTGGGAGTTCTGTGTCCAGTGGCAATCATGTGTGACATAGAACACATGTTCCACCAGTTCCACTTTAAAGCAGAAAAATAATATTACCTAAGACTCTTGTGGTGGGAGAATGGAAATCTTGAAGCCACTCAAGCACTCAAGCACGTCACAGCCCAACCCATAGGAAAGCAAAATCCAAGATGTGATCTCATAGTTGTTTCCTTCTTTTCTCTTAAAAACAAATGAGCTGCTTTTAATACCAAGGTGAGACCAAAGGCCTTTTCTCCCATTTCTCAAATTCATCTCAGGAGAAACAACCATATGAAATCTCATTTATGTCTGACTCTGATCAAAACAAGAGATCTCTAACTGATCTTAAATAAGTCTAATTTAAGTCTCCTGAACATTGGACCATGACATCAGAGAAAGAGCTCAAAGAAAAACATAACTACTAAGCTATGACTCCAGGGATCTCATGATTCTTCTCAAATATGTCTCAGTTTTCTCATATTGGCCTCAGGAGCAAAAAAGTCATCTCTGCCTGATCAAAAAGATGAGATCTCTACAGTATCCTAAATAAGTGTAATTTCAGTCTCCAGAATGTGGATCAGAAAAAAAGCTCTAAGATATTTCTCAGTTTTGTCTTAGTGACCCCATTTAGGGGTTATTTTACTCAAGTACTTTACTTACATCAAATGTTGGGGTAGGAGTATTTTCTTTTTATGGGTATTTGTATTTTTACTCCCCTTAATTTCAAATCCTTATTGTATTTATTGTTAATTATCTGTTACAATTTACTGAGAAAAAAAATGACATTGAAAATCATGCACTTTCAAATGTTATGTTTTCCAATTTGTTAACGTAGTCACAGCCAGCATAACTGGAACACCCAATACTCTGACATGATGTTTAGAGATTAATTCATTAATGACCGAATGCATGCAAGAACTGAGATACAACAAGTATCTGTCATACAGAATAAGCACTTTTACTTTTGATACTTAAGTACATTCACTATGGAATACTTTTATACCTTTTACTTGAGTAGAATTTTGAGAATTGTGGATATGGTATTTCTCCTCTTTTAAGTAAAGGAAAATTGTACTCTAAAAACAATCAATTCAATTCCATTCAATTTTATTTATATAGCGCCAAATCACAACAACAGTTATCTCACAGCGCTTTTCATGAAGAGCAGGTCTAGACCAT
>JAPMOB010250700.1:0-12607 GCA_029875015.1 Lepomis gibbosus | reverse complement strand
TGGATTTCGTTGGTCTCTGGGAGCTGGGAGTAAACACTGATGCTTTGGCTCTTCTTCCCGCTCTCCTTATATTTGTTCTGGAGATGAGAAACAGAAGCAGAAATTTCAGCTGAGTTAAAGAACAAGAGGAGAGAGAGGTCAGTATGTTTGTGTTTGCTCTACCTCACTCTGTATCTCCGTCATCTCTCGAGCGAAGTGGGTCTCTGAGGTTTGAGGCAGCTGAGAGTACAGAGACGACGTCATCTCCTTCCTCCCTTCATCTTTGTACTTTTTCTGTCAGAAACACACAGAGACAAAGCGAACATAAAAAAAAACCTCAGAATGTGATTCATCTCCAGTAAAATCAGTCTCAGGTTTACACACAAGCTTCTTTTTCATAACCTGTTCATGATCTGATCTGTGGAAAAGATTTCTGCCTCCAATACAATGAAGTGAACAGAATTCAGTTTGTCAAAAACTAGACTTCATCAGCGACATGTCTTTATTTCTTCATTGAAACTTTGACTTCACAACTTGGGGAATGGGACCATCCGAGGAGCACGTGAATGCACCGTGAGCCGTTGGTTGCAATTCACAACTGTCACCTCTAGATGTCAGTAAAACTCACACACTGAACCTTTAAGGGAAAATATAATGATTCATCAAACTTCTGTTGGAGAGGTCGGGGCCTTCACACATATCACATGTGGTTTTGGATATTTAATTGTCATTATTGGTCTCTGTGCCTGTTAGTCTCTGCTTTGTTTAGGTAACTGTCTGTCTCGGATGTACGTCTTACTCTGCCTGCCATAATGTGTCCCACCTGTCCCACTATCTGCTGTCACATCGTTCTCGGTTCATGTCGAGTGTCTCTGCTTGTCTCTGTGTTTTATTTTACCCGGTTTGGATTCATGTTTCAACTTTCGTTGACCTTTGTTTGGATCCTCGCCACCAGTTCCTGTAAGCCTCGTTTCTGTCTGTGGTGAGATTAAACTGTTCCAGCGACTCCTGGTGTTTTGTGTTTGAGTCTTTGTCTGTCTTTCCTGTCACGGTGCTCTGCAGTGAATCTGAATGGAACACTTTTAATTCTCTGGATCCTTCATACCAGACAATAATTCAATAATAAATAATAGAGCAGGATTTTGTTTTTTATAGCAACACAAATGCTCACAGTCTCCTGACTGAAACAAAAAAAAAAATCAGATGAAGTTGCTGTTTTCACGACAAAGCTCCTATTGGAAACAGAAATATTTATGCAGAGTAAAAATGCGTTGTATTATTTATTTCTACTTTTCGACAAGTTCATCTCCGTTGTGTTTTGGAGTCGTTCTGTTGTCGCTGAACTGATGCAATGAAAGGAAAGTTTTTAAAAATTCCAGTTAGAGGCAGAAATCTCAGAACCTGAACAGACAAAACCAAAACTATCTGCATGTCGTGGCACCCCAGAGGTAAGTGAGAAATCATGCTCTGTGAAGCTTCGGCAACCAAAGAGCGAGTGTAAGTTTTGTTTTCTTGCAAAGAGCAGAAGAAGTGATGTGTAGACTTGCTTTACTCAGTTTAAACAGCTTTTTTAAAAATCTGAATTTGAGGCAGAGACAGATGAAGGGAAGAGAGAGACTCACTTCACTCTGCAGCTCCGTCACTTCTTTGGCGTGTTTGGTCTCCAGAGTTTCGGCCAGTTTGGAGTACAGAGACGTCTGCTGCTTCCCAGCCTGCTTGTACTTCACCTGACACACACACACACACACACACTCTAAATGACCACTGTGCGCTCTGAAGCACCAAACCCACCACCGTCCCTCTTGAGTCTTTAATATCAACAACTAAAAATGTACAAACAAATTTCCTTCTTTTGACCATCGTTATCAGCTCTGGATCCTATTGGTAGCTCATATAGCAACCTTTCTGTGACATCATCAGATTTATCAGCTGCAGACCAATAGGATTCAGACCCTGTTTGACCCTACGTGTACGGAGTTATTTTTGACTTCTTGTGAACTTTGTGACCTTGCTCTCAAATGAAAGACATCGTTAGCGGTGAGACTCTGTTTTCTACTTTGTGTTTCTACTCGTGTGCTGCTCGTGTTTATTAGCTGAAAAACAAAAGAGGTCCAGAGAGTCTACAGCAGAGCTAAATCCAGACCTCCTCATCTCAGAGCTGTCCGCCTCTGCACCTCCATCCATTTCAACAGCGACGCATGTTTTCACACACAGTCACATGTGGCAGCAGAAATATACAGCGACTCTGCTGACAACATAAAAATCCTAAAAAACCTGCTTTAGTGATTCAGTTTTATTTAGTCTTTGGTCTTTATGGGTTAATTAATTTCCCAGCTGATGCCTGAATTGCATCTAAACAAAACTCCCTCAAAGATAATTAAAATAATATAATAATTAGGGATGTCCAGATCCGATCACGAGATCAGAAATCGGGCCCCATCACGTTGTTCCAGACTCGATCGGAATCGGACGTTACCTCCCGATCAGGACTCGGATATAAATGTAAATATATGTATATATAGATGTGCTTTGCAAACACTAAGGCACTTTTATTTTTGTATTTGTTTACATGCCTGCCGGGTATTTTAAGTTGAGGTGCTATTTGTTTTTATCTTTTTTATATTTACTGTTGCTCTTAAGTCCAAAAGTGAAGAATTTATGTTATTTATTTCTTGATTGTTCAAGCTACCTCACAGAAGTGCTCTGTTTGTTAACAGAGCTGTTGAATGTTAAAATAAGGAGAATTAAATAAAAAATAAGGAACATCCTGGATCTGTTTTTTCGCTCTTCTTTATTCTTTCTAAGTATCATAGAAGTATCGGATCGGGACTCAGTATTGGTAGATACTCAAAATCAAATGACTCGGACTCGAGGGCAAAAAAACCTGATCGGGACATCCCTTATAATAATAATTATATATATATATATATATAGTATAGTACAACAAGACTTCAAGACAGTAGATTAGTAAATGTTTAATCCACTGTGTTTTCAGCCCGAAGTCTTAAATGTTATTAAATATATAGTTTAACAGACATTAAACATATGAAACTGTAGCAAAACAACGCTGCAGAAATGTACGAGCCAGCTGTACTGCACAGCCACCTGGTTCTCACCTCCATGTTTGTTGTTCCTTTTTTTTTTTATGTAAAATGGGCTTTGTGTTATTCTTGCAAATAAATAATTAAATAAACGGACCTGCAGTCTGTCCATGGAAATCAAATGTAGGTCCAATAAAGTTAATTAAGTAAACTAAATATGTTTGTGACTGCGACTATGTCAACGTGCAACATTGGCGATGTCATAAAATCTCTCTTTCTGTTTCTTTGATGTAAAACAGGAGACAATAAAAGTTTATGTTAAAGTTTAACTATAGCGAAACACACAATGATGATTAGCCGACCAACATAAACCACCATGTTTAACAGACACTAGTCAGTCACGGCTTTCTTTGTTTAGTCAGCTAAAACTTGACAAAAAGTTTTCTTGTGTTCAATAAACACCTGCTCATCGTCTGTTTTGCCGTGACTGAACATCTTCATTCAAGACAAAGAAGTGTAACTTTATATCCTGAGATCAATACAGATTCTCTGAGGGACTTGATAAGATAGGAGGGATTTTCCTGAGTAAACCGAGTTTCTCACCTCGCTGTGTGTCTCAGCCATCTCTTTGGCAAACTGAGTCTCCAGAGTTTCAGGCAGCAGAGAGAATAACGTGTTGGGCAGATCCTCTTTGTCCGTCTTGTACTTCACCTTGAGAGGAGAAAAAAAATGTAAAATGTAAACATAGAAAACATTTAACTTAAACAAAAAGCTTTCTGCGTTTCGGGAGCTTCACCTCGCTCTGGATCTCTGACATCTGTTTGGCGAAAAGCGTGTCTGCTGTCTCTGGGAGGAGGTGGTAGAGCGATGAGGACGCTGCCTTCTTGCAGCCCTCCCTGTATTTCACCTGCATCACAAAAAAAAGCCATGACACCGTTTTCAGGATGATCGTTCTCTGTATCCTACATACAGGACATTAAATCGAGTCATTTGTTAAGGATTTAGCTTTTTCAAGCAAAACAAATGCTCCTGGTCTCTGAAGCCAAAACAAAGGAGGAAGCTGTTTTTTCACAGCAAAGCTTCAAACACTGAAAAGGCTTTGAGCTCATCATCTACATACATGTAACAGATCGAACATTAACAAAATATTTTCTGACACAGTTTTTGTTTCTTCACATTACAGATTTTTATAAATGTGTTTTAGTCCGTGCCCCACAGTTGTCATGATCCTGAGCTTTAGAGTGTTGAACCACAATAATAATCCTGATGGATGATCACTTTGCTTGCTGTTAATTTACCACCACAGGCTTTAAATCCATCAACTGTTTCAAATAGTTATTTATAATACTTTTAAACCTCCGCCGACTACCAGCACTCGGCTCACGAGGGACTGATTGTGAACGGGCAGCTGCTGAAGTAAAGAGTTTGTCACCTCGCTCTGGAGCTCCGTCACCTCCTTGGCCAACTCCGTCTGGAGGGTTTGAGGAAGGCTGGAAAACAGACTGGACTCCTTCTGCACGTCGTCTTTGTACTTCACCTGCAGGGAGGACAGTTTGTCTGAGGGTCAGGAAACGTTTGATGTGTGTGCTGAATAGTATCTTTAGTTTTTGAAACACACTGTAAGTTTCCTCTCTTTTCTTTTCTAGCCTAATCTTTTCCTTCATTTTTCTGATAGTATTATCTTTGGAAAAGGATGTGAAAAAGTAGGTTTTCAGCGTCAGCTTAATATTTAGTGAAGGGCGTGGATGCTGTCCTCATAATGACAGTAAAGTCAGTGTGATCAGTACCTGGCTCTGAATCTGTGAGGCCTGCTTGGCGTGTTGGGTGTCCAGAGTTTCTGCCATCACAGAGTACAGACAGCTGCCGGCCTCCCGCCTCCCTGACTTCTTGTACTTTCTCTGAAAAAGAAAATATATATTTAGAAATGTCTGACGATTTCCAGTCATCCAGGTCATAGTAACCTGAAGAAAGAAGGGTAACTGGACTCGGTTGAAGATACTTGAAGATGTTCGACCTCTCATCCGAGGGGCTTCTTCACTTCTGACTGACTGTAGGGAATCCCAGCTGTTTAACCTCTGTGGGGTCGTTATGAAGGTGATGGATACCGCTGGAGTCACGCGACCCCACAGAGGTTAAACGGCTCTGATTCCCTTCCCAGTCACTCAGAAGTAAAAAAGGCCCTTGGATGAGAGGCGATCCAGTTGCCTTTGATTTTAACCATCCTTGGATAACATTTACAGACATTTATAAATCTCTTTTTGCTTTGAGTTGGCAGCACAAAACATTTGCATGTGTTTTTCTTTGTTTAGATTAAATTCTAGTGTCAGTAAAGTTCATGAAAACCTTAATATGACAATGAAAACAAAACTTAAAGTCTCCTAATCCAGGGGTTCCCAGGCTGGGATTAGGTCACGAAATGAAAGTAGTGGGTCCTGACCTTTTTATATACAGTCTATGGTCCTGACAGGATTGATCAGGTAAAGTTCTATATATATAAACAAACAAAAACAAAAGTCTTTAACTGAACTTTCAAATTCGGATAAAGTCCAGATGAGATTTATGACACTTGGTCTCATTTATACATCTCAGACCACAAATCCTATTGCAAGCCGTCTTGTTTATCCCGATCATGCTGCTCTCTCACCAGCAGAGATTTCTGAACTGATCAGGGATCAGATAAAGGCTACAGCAGCTCGCTGCACCGTATTTGATAGTAGGCTGTGTAAAAATAGCTAAAACTGTTTTTCTTTGCTTCTTTAATGAGACAGAGAATGAAGGCAGCAAAGGTTTCGTTTAGACTCTCATCTAACCAAATATTTGTCTCTTTGTTTCTTGACTTTTCTATAAAGCACCATCACCCTCCTGTTTCCAGTTTGCTTACAGAACGTTGCTCGATTTTAAAACTCAAATCATTTTCACTTTAGTCAAACCTGAAGCCGGCGATGTGCAGAGCTACGTGATGGAGCTTTAACCTCTCTTCTCTTTACATTCATTCAAACAAACAGAACCGAGTTCTCTTATATCTGCACTTTATTTATTTGCGCATCAATATGTCAGCTTGTAATGCTTTACCGACGATCCTCTTTTCTCTCATCTCACCTCGCTCTGCAGCTCAGAAACAGTTTTAGCAAACTGAGTCTCGGCGGTTTCTGGCAGCTGAGAGTAGAAGCTCTGAGAGAGGCTCTTCATCCCGTCCTTATACTTGTTCTACAGTCAGAGACAGAAAACAGACACATTATAATTAGTTATAAGATTAACAATATACAACTTTAGTGATTTTTTTATTGAATGCAAATGGAGTTAATGCCAAAGTCTGACTCATGTTTAATAATCGCTGCCAGTGTCGTCAGAAGAACAGAGAACTCCCCAGAAACAGCTGGACTAAAATCTGAAAGTCACTCATTCATAATGGATTCATTCATTCATAACTAAACACAGCAGCCTGTTCGCCGCTGCATCACAACAGAAATCCATGGCATCGCAGCGTCCTGATGTTCTCCTCACAAACAGGAGGTGAAGAAGAGACACCTCTTCACTTTCTGTGACTGAAGTTGCATCGAGCTGCCACAGATATCTAAAAATATCTGGAATCTAAATTCCTCTATTGACATAGCAGTCGTCCTGCTTGTGTCGGTGTTTTCTCATCAGGACAAAAATCTGCTTGAGGATCTTTTTTTGCAGATTGTAGTTTACTACGGAAGCTCCGAGAGGCAAGCGAGAAAAAAATTCTTGTGATCCATTTTCATTATCTAAATGAATTTCTCTCAGGTGACAAAAGATTTTTGGGGGTGGTGATGGAGCAGTGGATAAGACACATGCCTTTGGTGTGAGAGACCCAGGTTCAGTTCCCCACTGTGACACATCAATGTGTTCCTGAGTAAGACCTGTTGCTCCAGAGGCGTGTGACCTTTGACATAAATAGATAAATGTAATGTTTTCTTCCAGGTGAAGCGCCAATTTAAATTCAGTTCTAGCCAAAAGAAAGACATGGCTGTAATGTTACATAACTTGCTAACATACAATATATGTACCTTTTGTTAAGAGTGCACGGGATACCTCACCTGAACAACAGAGTAATGCTTTTAGTCCTGTTTAGGACACGGAGAAGTGGTGCACTTCTGCCTCTTGTGCCAAAATGACTACAAAATCTGATCCTGACAAATATAAAACTTTTCACCTGCATAAAGTTTTTTCTTAACTCACCTGCTTCACAAATGAAAAATTATTTTGAGGAACTTCCAAAGATTATCCCGCCTAAAACCTTTTTTTCCAACAGTTTTTAAGAGGAGAAAGCACCTTAGATCAGATTAAGAAAATGGATCACAGGAATCTTTTTTTTCTCATTTGCCCCTGATGGCTTCCCTACACCACACCAACATTTTGAATACAGCTTGCTTCAATGTTGTTTGTATTTGAAACTTGTTCACTGTGTCCCTCCACTGCAAAGATTTATTTTGCTCTTACTTGGCTCTGCATGTCGGTGAGCTCTCGGGCAAACTGGGTCTCCAGAGTGTCGGGCAGCTGGTGGTAAACTGGGCACGATAACTCCTTCTTAACTGCCTCTTTATACAAAATCTAACAGAGAAAAGAAAAGAGGGGACAACATGTAGACAATGACTGAGAAGGAAGAATAAGACATTTAAAATAATACAACAAGATTGTGAAAGCGCTAACACATCCAAAAACACTGTGAGTAGGCAGGTTTGCATATCATAGCTCAGACTACAAACACTTTATACTTACAACACCATTATCTAAAGCATACTTTAAATTTACACAGTAATGTAAATGCTATGAGAATCAACTTGCAGAGGCAACTTAAATCCTACAAAAATGTGGGGAATTTAGCCGTTTTCTTTGTTTAAAAGTCAGCAGCTGACCCTCAAATATCAGGTGTTTTAGCGTCTTTGATTTTACCGACAATGGAGAGTAGTTTGTCTTTCTGTTACATACATTATGAGAGTCAAAGGTTCATGATCTGTGCGTGTACCTGACTCTGCAGCTGTGAAGCCTCTTTAGCGTGTTGTGTCTCCAGAGTTTCAGGTAGCTGCTGATACAGAGACGTTGATGTCTGCTTCTTACCGGCCTCTTTGTATTTAGCCTGGAGGACAAAATTAGGAATCAGATTCAGGTTTCATGTTTAAAAAATACTCATTATGGCTGTTCACATCTTGCAGTGCCCCTCTAAGGCAGGACTCTGGTGATCATTTTTGGGGCGTCTGCTCTCTGTAGTTATTTTAGCAAAACTAGTGGTTGATCCAACAGTTTCATTAAGAGTTAAATATCAAACTGTTTGCCAGTGAGTTTGGTTCGAACTCGTGCTCCCAGGAAGACTTTTCACAGACGATACGATGTGTGAATCTGCATCTCAACATATAGTTTTTTGTTCAGGATTTTTTTCTTTATATGCAACTAACTGCAGTAGAGAGATAGAGGGGAAATAGAGACAGAGAGGGTACGATGTGCAACAAATCTCTTCAGCTTGAATCAAAGCTGGGACATTGCAGTTATAATTTATGTGTCTTTTTCCTTCCTTGCATTGAGAAAAAGCATGATGGGTGGATTTTAGGAGCAACTGTAGCTTCTTCTACATGGAAAGCCAATCACAGAAAGAAATCTGGAAAGATAGAAATTGTCTGGAGATAATCATTAAGATGTGTTTAGTAAATCTGATAACTGACAGGCTTTATCCTGAATTCCTAAATCATAAGCAGTCTGCAGGTAATTCTGTGTGAACTGATGAGGGATGAGTGCATTGGATATTCAGTCCGCGGTTAGCAGCCTGAACCCACCTCACTCTGCATCTCTGTCAGCTCTTTAGCATGCTGGGTGTCGATGGTGTTGGGGAGCAGAGAGTACAGGCTGACGCTCATCTCTTTCTTACCATCTTCTTTGTACTTGACCTTGAGAAGAAACAAAATACAGCCAGAAGGATGAGCACAAACATGCTGCAGCAGCTACTCAGAAATGAGGTATCAATTGTTACAACAGGAAGAGAAAAGTGTCTGGGAAATATTTTCTACACAGATACGGAGAACCAAACCTCACATTGCCAAAGTCAGTTTTGCAGGGGCGGGATGAAACAAAGTACCCAGGTTCCCACATCAAGCTGACAAAAATCATGATTTGTTCGAAAGAGAAGAATAGCTAGAGAACAGTCGTACCTCACTGAGCATCTCCGTCTGCTGTCTGACAAACTGAGTGTCGATGGTTTCTGGCATCAGGTGGTAAAGACTGGAGGCGTCTTTCTTTAAACTCTGCTTGTACTTCAGCTGGTGAACACATGGTCAAAATCACAATCACTTTAGTCATTTCAGATTAATCTTTAAATGCATAGAAAGAATACTGAGAGTTTTGTCCAGATCAGAGAACATGAGGAAGGAAAAAGAAAGAATACAACACATCGACAGGTCTCTTAAAAGGTAACCAAATATACACTCACATCTTGGCTGATTAGTTTATCAATAAAAACATTTTTTAAAAATATATGTATAGGCAGCATTTGAGACAGAACAAAAAAAGTTTCTATTAGTTGATGGATAGTTGTTGCTACCTACCTAAATTCGTATTGTTGTAACTAAACAACTAAGGCGCACAGATACTTCATTTTCTGATGATTTTGACAGTCGCCAAACAGCTCTAGGAGCATGAACCACCACCACTTGGCCTGGAGTGGAGCTTACTATGATTTGCATAGCTAGAAATTGCAATTGGATTTATGAATTGGCTAATGATGACACGCACGTCAGGATCAGTCAAAACAAAAGTGTCTGCCAAAGACAGCTGGACAGATGTTTTGGTGTTTGAATGCATGTACCTGACTCTGCAGCTCTGAAGCCTCTTTAGCGTGCTGTGTTTCCAGAGTCTCGGGCAGAGTCGAGTACAGAGAGCTCGTCACTCCCTTCTTTCCTGCTTCTTTGTACTTCATCTAAAACAGAATGCAAATCAAAAATTAACTTATTGCTTCGAACTGATTTCAACCTGTCACCTCAAATCTAGTTTGTTGAATCAATTTTTTTCAAAATCAGCATGAGCATTGATAATAAACCTGGGATTTGTGCACAGACTGCAGCAAACGCTAGAATTTTTGTTCTTTCCGTATTCAGCTGAATTTACTCTTGAAGCTTGCAGAGATTTTTATAATTTCTATTGTTATACATGAGGTGCTCACTCAAGAAAGGCACTGCAATATAGAGCTGTGTGTCATCTGCATAGCTGTGGAACCTGGATCTAGATGTGAAATGAGATAAAATGACTTGTTGCTATAAAGTGATGAACAAGTCTTGTATACTGCATACTGCAAAGACATTAGGGGCCATCAGCGAGCATCAGAACTAAATTTAGGAGACATATATTTCTGTGAAATGTTCATAATACTTACTGAACATCACACATATACCTGGCTCAAAGAGACTAAAACTACAGGGCACTCAGATGTTTCCGAACCAAGTACAAAATACTTTGCAGGCAGAAACATGGTGAAAGGTAAAAAGAGCAGCACTTTGTTCATGGAGTAATTCTCCCCCTCACCTCACTCTGCAGCTCGGAGGCAGTTTTAGCGAACTGAGTCTCATTTGTTTCTGGTAGCTGAGAGTAGAAACTCTGAGAGAGGCTTCTCCTTCCGTCCTCCTTGTACTTGTTCTGCAAAAAGATGAAAACAGAAGAGATGAGTCTGATTTACAAACAGGGTAGGATACAGACAGATGGAGAGGGGAACATGTTTTTTTTCCTGAGTAGGGGTCTGAATATTAAGCAGCTCCACTATGAGACCCCCCAAAAGGTTTGTTTTTCTGTGCCTTCAGAAAAAGTGGTTCAAATCTGGTATCCCATCTTTCCCTGGCCACGGAGCAGATATTGTTAATGACTCTTCTCCGATGCACATTACAAACAGACTCTGATTCCCCTTTGATCCCGTTTCTGATGCTAATCTGGCCTGTGATGAGTGTCTGCGGTATAAAAACATCAGAGAGCATTGGATAATGGGGTAGTGATTATTTATAACTAATCAAACAGCATTCTTACATCAGCTCTCTCTGCACTTCAGTTATTTTGAGGAGACATCAGCCCTCAGTTGAAGAACATCCAGGATCCCTCCTGCATGTTCATTTAATCTCACTCCAACATGTTTTGAGGGTGAAGAAAGAATATATGGGTGCCCACATTAGAATAACTTAATTTTACTTAGTTTTTAACACTTTTTTAGTCAGCACTGCCTGACACGCTTCTATTAAAACTATATATAGAGAATCCTCTAATACAACCATGACTCTAAAACACACAAGGTATATTAAACTCCTCGTAACCATAGAAACAATACTGATAGTAAATGTTTTATATTCCACCCATTTAACTGTAAGTATAAGGTTGGGGTTTATATTATTGTCCACAAATTGTGTGTAAAGACCGAAACCAACAACGTGACAGTCCATCTCTCAACACTTTCTGACTCCAGGTCCACTGCTTCCTGTCAAAGACTTTAAAAAAATCTTATTTTCATAAACAAACATAAATTAAATGTTGTAGTTTTCAACAAGTAAACAGACTTTTTAAGTATTCACATTTCAGCAATCATGTGTTTTGCCAGTTCAAGTGCAACTTTTGTGTGTACAGGATTTAGCACACTGTGAAGACATCTGTGGACATCAGGCACCATAACGAAAGCTAGGAAGGCGGGTAAAATATTGTCTTTTAGTTTCATATCACCTCATTTAACCCCATCTGAACCTCTACATGTAATATGACGAGGAGTTCGACTGTTTTAAAATCTAAAGATATCTAGCAAGTTGTGTGAGCACGTGCAGTTTTTAATTCACCTGGCTCTGCATGTCAGTCATCTCTCTGGCGAAGCTGGTCTCTGACGTGTCGGACAGAGTGGAGTAGAGGGAGGTGGACATCTCCTTCTTCCCGCCTTCCTTGTATTTGACCTGGGAAATAACAGCATCATCAAGAAACAAAGCAGGATGGATTGTTGATGAGGAAAGTTTTGAATTTGTGTTGTACAGTCAGAGCAAAGCAAATATCAGAAACAGTTAGGAGCCTATTCTTAGTTCCCATCTCTGGAAAAACTTTGTTACCTCACTGAGCAGCTCTGCAGCTTCTTTAGCGTGTTGCGTCTCCATGGTGACAGGCAGGAGGGAGTACAGACTTGTATTCACCTCTTTCTTACCCGCTTCCTTGTACTTGAGCTGCAGATTGAAATGAACACAGTCAGTTTGCATGATGTGGTGGTTTATAGCCTGCTAGCCCTCATCACCCTGTGCTAAACCAGTTTTAGAACAGACCTCAATGGAAATATTTATTTGATTTATTTTTCGTCCTCTACGCACCTTGTTCATAAACCATCATACTCTTTGCACAACCTAAGAACAGCAAATCTTCTAATTATATTTTCGTTTTCTCCGAAGTTTAACCTTCAGGTCTGACTGATACTTAGTTCAATCTCGTTCAGTTCTCCCTGTTGCAAATTAAATATTATTTAAAATGCGTCCTTGTACCTCACTCTGCAGTTCAGACAGCTGTTTGGCCAGCTGTGTCTCTGTGGTCTCTGGGAGCTGATGGTACAAACTGCTCTGAATCTTCTGCTTCAG
>JAPMOB010250699.1:7022-88699 GCA_029875015.1 Lepomis gibbosus | reverse complement strand
CACACACACACAAAAAACCCTAACACAACGAAACCTATTTTTCCCAGAGTCCTGTCTGTCTGTGTATCCAGATAGTCTCTGTGTGACCTGAAGTTATCAGCTGCAGCTGAACCTGACACATAAAAGCCAAAACACATTCAAAGCTGCCAACTCGCCCTGTATATCAGGTTCTACCCTTAAGTGTCTTAGCTGGTGTAAATGTGTAAATTGTTTTTTTATCATCATCATCATCTTTGCTGTCACTTCATGGTCACTAATTCTGCTGAGGTGCCAAAACTGGAGCTCAACTGGAGTCCAAACATTCAGGAAAACTCTTATTTAAAAGATGACAGAAACCATTTTCATCCTGCTAGAACAAAGATATTAACTTTTGTGAACAGCTAATGCAAACGTAAATATAATAAATGATTTGCCTGTTCAACAATTTTTTAGACGCAGACTGCTTGAAGCTTCTACTGGTGAAGACGCCTGCAATGTGAACGCTGTCATAATATGTATTTACCTTGTGCGTGGGCGCTTTGACGGGACTGAACATCTCTTCTCCGTCCACGTTGGACGTACTCAGGCTCTTCATCCTCTCTGCTGCCTCCATCCTCCTCCTCTCGATGTCCTCCTTCATCCGCCTCTTCTCCTCCTGGGAGTGTCGGGGAACAAACACTGTTCAATTTCACATTTCCAATCTCATCTACGTTGGTCTGAATGCTACTAGAAGGCACTTGACATGTAGCTTAAGAATTACACATCTCACGTTATCTTCTGACAAGCTTGAGCCAACTAGCTTGTTGGCTAGCAGCTGATATCCAGCAGACACGGAGCAGCATTATCATCCCATTAGAGTGTCCAATATTTCCTCTCCTTTTAGCTCTGCTTTGGTCTCCACCAACTCCTGAGAAAAATAGTTGTATCTAGCTGCTAAATGCTCCACTGTCTTCTCTGTTTGTTGTAAACCAAAACTATGAGCTAAAAGAAGCTAAAGAGAGTTATAGACCTGTAGAGGTGGTTATAATTCTGTGTGTTTCTCTTTAGGAGTAACCCACATGTTGTCATTTGATCAATTGTTATACTATCCTGGTGTTGTGACAGCAGCCACAAGCCCAAAAAAATACCTCACAACTCACGATGATATTCTCAGTCTAGGTTGAAAGCTTTGGAGAAAATGCTGTTGGAAGCTTTAACCAAATCATGGAGTTTATCTTTAACAGGCCACAGTGGCTCATAAACTCTACGTTCTTTCACTAGTAAAGCAGCCAATAAGATTTTACACAGACAATAGGACTTTAGAGGAGTTTTTCTAAACTTCACTAAAAATAAACCTGTGTTTGACTGGATGTGGTTTCCTTAATCCAGCGAGTCCTTCTTGTAGTCATGTGTACATATCTAATACCTCCGCAGATATTTTTAAAAGCCTTTAATGACGCATGGTCACCTCCTCTTTGGCCAGCCTTTGCTGCTCTTCCTCCTCCCTCCGACGCTCCTCTTCCTCCCGGACTCGACGTCTCTCCTCCCTCCTCCTCTTCAGCTCCTCCAGCTCCTGCTCGGCCTCGGCCTGCCGGAGTCTCAGCTGCTCCAGCCCCTGGCTTTCCTTATGCTGGAGGCTCAGCCGGATTTTCTCCAGACGCTGCTCCGTCTCCAGGATGGCCTCCGCCTCCTCTGGCTCCATGGCTCTGCTACACACACCAGGGAGGCTTTAAATATTAACTACTGTTGTTAATGACCTGTACTGAGTGTTTTAGCTTTGTGTACAGCCCAAACAAACTGCCCATGTCACACTATGGCCACTTCCCGTCCAGCATTTAGTGTTTAAGAGCCTTATTTGAGTGCTTTGGAACTGGACACATTGACAATGGAAAGTTTCTACGAATGTTTGATATTTGACACTTTGTTTTGCTTTGACTCTGTGTTACCATACACACACACAATATCGACAAAACTACGTGGACACTCTTGTCTACATACTGTTGTCAACGCTGAATCAAGTTGAATCAAACTGAATACTCTTCTGTCATTTTCTCAGATACACACCTGGATTGGCTGATAAAAGTTAAACCTTTGTCATTTTAACAAAGTTAAGTAGCCACTTGAGCCACAAATAAAACACTGCACACCTGGTGGACCTTTTTGTCTTGTTGATCATGTATGACGTCACTTCCTCATTAGTTGCGTCTCCATTAAGGTTGCTATGTTTCGGCTCTTGGTGAAGGAAAACCTTCGATGTGTAGGAGATTTTAACTTCTTTTCTTTTATCCACCTGAAAATGTGAAAAGTTCAGCATAATTAATCATCTTTTAATACATTAAGACCTGGATTTTGACTAGCAAATTGCTTATAAAGACTTGCGACTTTCCTTTTTCCTGTTTTTACAACTTTAAGACCTGACTTGGACTTCTAAAAGACTTGAGACTTGACTGGAAAGTTCACTCTTGTATTGAATGATTTCAGGCTTCATCTATAAATAACTTTAATAACAATTTGGTCTCATCGAAAACCTGAAGATCTTGAGAACTGATTTGACACTGACGGGTCTAAAATAACTTGAAACTGAACTTGGACTTGTCTCGAATAACTTGAGATAAAAAACTGGTTTCTAATGACTTGAGACTTGACCATGACTTGTCTCAATTCAATATGATACTTTACTTGTCTGAAATGCTTGTCAGACTTGACTGCAGATTTTAATGTTATTTTTCTTAAATAATTTAAACATGACTTGGACTTACCCTAAAGGTCTTGACAACTGATCCATCTGAGACTTGTTTTGAATAACTTGACTTGAGACTTGACTTGGACTTGTCTTGACTCATCTCAAAGGACTAAGACTTTTCTTACAAAGATTGACCTTGACATGTTGTGAAAAACTTGAAATATGACCTAGTCTTGTCAGTATGTTTGAGGCTTGACTAGTATTTTTCTTTTCTTAAAACTTCCATCTAACTTTTATATTTTAAATGGCTTGACTCAGACTTACCATGAATTTTATTTAAACTTTAAAACATCTAAACTTTTTGAGGAAGCCTTACCTCTGCATTCGGCCTTTGAATCTCCTCCTTCCTCCTGGTCATCACCTCCTCTCTCTTCCTCTTGTCCTTCTCCTCCATCTCTTTCTCCCTCCTCACCCTCTCAGCTCGTATTCCCTCCTTTTCAAATGCCTTCCTCCTCTCCATCTCCACCTTGGTGTTGTCTACCTCTTCCTGCTCCTGTCTCTGGAGTCGGCTGGAGGATGAGACCAAGGCCTGGACCGTCTTTTCGGGTACAGCTTTGTTTATCGTGACGACCTCTTCCTCCTCATCCTCCTCACCTCCCTTGTTGAGCTCCTGCAGGCGCTGCTGCCTCCGTCTTTCTCTGCGCTGAGTCCAGTCGCTGAAGCCTTCGTCCTCTTCCAGAGACGGAGAGCTGCTCGGCTTCAGACCGCCGTCGTACCTGATATAAGACAGGAAAGGAGTCAGGATGGCTCCTTGACAGCAGTTAACTGATCAACAGCAGGTGGTCTAGGTTTCAAACTATAACAAACTCAACACTTGCAGACTTTTTGAGCAACTCAGTTTTTAAATAGCTCATAGAAATAGACTAAAATACAAAAACTACTTCAGCAGGTTACAGTATGGTGTCATCAACAAAGAAAGTGACTGCTTTTAATCCCAGGATTAAGACAAAACCTATAATATATTGATCTAAACACATAATTGTCAGATTAGATCATTGTAATTTAGTAGGGAAATAGTATTGTTCTTTAAAGAAATTGAATATGATTTTTAATTACTTCACTAAAACAAAATATGTTAGTTTACCCAAACGTTTTTTCTTGATTGAAAATTGCTGATCTAAATGATACATACTACATACATCCTTATACGCTACTACCTTTTATTTAGATCAGACGACGTAATTTAAAGTAAGCCTGGTTTGGCTTTACCGTATATTTTACTAATAACTATTATTTAATAGACAACAATGGAAGTTCATAGTTAACTGTTTGAAATAGTACATTATGTTGCACAACCACTGATAAATGATAAATTTGATGCCTATGAATGGTACTGCGTACGCCCTGAGTCCATTTCAGAGACCCTTTATTTAGTTGAGATGAGACACTCATCTGCTGTTTGAGTAGATGAGTGTCTCGTCTCACTTAGATGGTTTTAGCTTTCACAGGAGTCTCTCTTCTGGTGGAGGTTTAACTTGTTGATTTTACTCTTGAAAAGCTCATTAGTACCGAGCTAAGTCACTTTAGAAGTGACAGTTGGGCTCCTAACAGCAGGTCTGATCTGGTCTGCAGGAGCAAAGAGTTTCTGTCCGTCAAAAGGCATTAAGTGATTTTAGTAACAAGCCTTCCAGTGCCTCAGTAAACAAAAGGCCTTGGACTGGCTGCAGGGAGGCGTTCAGCCTGGAGCCGAGGACAGCGCATAGAAAATAGCACTGTGCAGCACAAAAAATAACCTGCAATCAATATCTTCACAACTACTTCCCAGATTACCACAAATCTGGTGTCGATGTTCTCAGTGCCCAGAGGATGGACAGCTCCTCAAACACCACCATTAAAACAAAAACGTTTCACTTGTACTCAAGCTAAGCCAAAAGCTAACAGTCAAATTGCCATTTCCACCTGGATCTCCCTCCGAGTGTAACAGCTGAAATGCATCAGTGTCGTTTTTTGGATCCAAACACGTCTCTTCACTGAGTGAAGCAGATTAAACAGAGTGGTAATACATTTCTCCACTGATTAGCTTCTGTAATCACAGAGCTATTAGTAGCTGACAAATGAGTGATTAGTCTCCACCGCAGCTGAAATAACAACTAGTAAAAGCAGGAAATGGAAACTGGCCACTAGAGGGTTTTATCACTTGAACTTTGCTTTTTGGGATTTGTTGAAACAAATGATGCCTTCGGAAAATCTCTTTATTTTATCCATTACTCACCATAAGTTCACCAGACTAATGCAATGTATTGTGGATACTCTCTTGTTTGTGTTCTTGCACATGACTCAGATGATTTGACTCAGAGAGAGAAAATAACCAAACCTGAGCTTGACCAAAGCCCAAGGTTTTACGTAACAAAATGTCTCTCAACACTGAAACCTGTTGAGTCAGACCATTCTGGACCAGCGGCTCACTGCCAGTGTGAAACATTTGGACACATGACATATTAAATCTGCAGCTCATCAGTGTCGCCGGTGCTGTGGTCTGAACAGAGGATGTGTAGATTAGTCATCCATCAACACTGAGGCCTCTGCTGCTCTTCACCTGCTTCCCTTTGCACGCAGGTGCAACAAACAGCTGCACAGCTGCAACACGCAGTATAATCTAACTCATTCTTATAAAAGGTTTCAATGTTTATTTAAGGGTTAAATATTAATTGAGTGTTAATAAAGTGAACTTACCATTGGACAGAATTTTCAGCAATTAGCACAGAATCTCCTGCTGTCCCCCCCCACTGAATAAACATAATGAAAGTGTGTTTTGTGTTCCCAGGAGCTGGCAGAAAGGAATTCACTCAGCATTCCCCAGATGATTAAGACGCCGGCGGAGCCCCTGCTGCATGATGGGAGTCTCGGCCTTATGTCTCAGCAGCTAATCATCATTAAACGAGCCGAGACGTTTCTGTTTCTGTGTGCCGGCTGTTTGGGACTGTAAAGTCAACACCTGGACAGATTCCTGACAGGAACAAGTCAGTCGGAAATCTTTTGAGGATGAGACACATCCGATAGGAAACAACCTTCACCTCCTCTCTGTTTTAATTTGTATGGCTCCTCTCCTCATTGTCTCAGCGTCTGTTGCAGGATTTCTGGTTTCAGTTATTTTCAAGTTTTCTAAATGATCCTCTAAAAAATAAAATCAACACTTTCATAATCAAAAATCTAAAAACTGAACTATAATGTGTTTCACTTTCATGCCAGCAGTTAGTTTTTAATAATTCTACTTGAGCAATGTGTAACAACAAACTGATTTCTAAATTTGTGTACTGTTTGTGTGCAAATCAAACAAACATACGTGTTAATTTGTGAGCCTTAGAGACAGAGCCAGGCTAGCTGTTACTCCAGCTTCCAGCCTTATGCTAAACTAGCCTAACCACATCCTGACTCCCTGTAATTCCAAGTTTAAACAGCTCAACTCAAACATGCAGGAAAATACCCTGTAGAGATCATTAAACCACTGTGTTAATGATCTGTGACCACCACAGAGGGCAGCAAAGAGCAGACAGTCACAGAATCTAGCAACTGCAAAAGCCAAAGCCAGCTTTAAAGCCATTAACACTGGCAGCACCAGCCAAGATTTTTATGCAGAACTAAGTACAAAGTAGAACTAAAAGATGAGTGACTTTAATAAATCTGGTGATTTTTTTTTGGTTTTGATTGAAGACAATTGAAGACCTATTTTTTTAAAGCCTATGTTTATAGTATCTAGTAGTAGCTTACAGAAGTTCTTTGTATGAATGTTTGTAAAACGTATGTGTACCTACATCACACTTGTTTTGTGTAATTTGTATGTGTTTTGTAACTTAAGGTATCTACTTATCGTTTCAAACCCCCCCATAAAAAGTCAAACCAAGAGTGAATGTATCACCTAACAAGTCCTGTGTGTCTTTTTCCTCTGAGCCATAGAGCTCTATTGCTGTTCAAAAACTATTAAAAACCATCAATGAGCCTCACTGCTGCACTGAGTCACATGTTCGTTCACCACCATGAACACACACACACAGTGTAGTTTATCCTGACGCAGTCCCACATACGCCGTCCTGCTGCCCCAAATACTCACAACAAATGCCTCATCTTTGTTTGATAAAAAACTACCAGCTATTTTAGGTAGTTTCTGAGCCTTTAATAAAAACTATGTGTTTGTGAGGAGTATTTAAAGATTATCTGTATAGTCAGAAAGTATTGAAGGTCAGGCAAACGCATTTTTGGTTGACCCATGGCCAGATTTAGAGTTATGCATGTAACTTTTTATTTTAATAATTCCTGGGCAGAAGCAGTTCAATTCAATCAGCATTGATGGATTCAGCACTTCACCACTGATCTCCTTGGAGGCAGGAAATCATACTACAAATTTATCAAAAAGGAGTTTTTAAAACAGCATTACGTCACTGCTTCATCTTGTACAGAAGACTTCTCAATTACAGGCTGCAGTGGAGCTACCTCATGCCGAGTCACCGCAGCCCGACACCAGCTGAGCCTGTGATGTGACCGAAGAGAAGGTGTTGGAGGTGCAAGCTGTATTTATGAGTCTTAAATTAAAATTCGGCTCAAACGCTTTGACATAATGGTGGTTTTCATCAAGACATTCTTTGGAGGTTGTGTAATGTGAAGGCAGCTGTGTGTTTCACAAGGCGGGAGGGAAGAGGTTGTTTGCAACTTTCCCCAAGGGAAACATTTGTTTTATGTAACCAGACATCCGTGAAACGCCATAAACCAGCGAGCGCACGACGAGCAGCGAGGAGCTTTGAGTTTCACAGCTGGGAAACTTGACGACAAACTCGCAGTTATCACTAGAAAAAATAACACAGTCAGACAGTTAGCAGCTTGTACAGGAAGTCGTGTCGTGGGACCTGAGGGAAGTACATGAATAATGTTCTGCACCTAATAGCTTCCTGGGTTCCCATGATTAAATGGACAAGGAATTCAACAATGTCTGATGTCATATTTTTATTTTTACTCATTTCTTTTAAATTTTGAAACATGACAATTTTTAAGTCACTTCTCAAAACCTCTCTTTGAAAAAAAGCTTTGTTCTAATAAGAGACGAAGCGGTTACTGGTTTAATGACAAACCAAGGTAAAATTCCCGGTTAGCGTCAACGTTTAAAATTTTACTAATCATGAAAAGAGTGTTCAAATGACACACTTACTGTAAAAACTCTCCAGCACAAGCCAAAGTTACTGAAGTCTCCCTGATGCGTGAGTTTCTTTTGGGTCAATGACAACATGGAGGAAGGAAGTGACAGCACTCCGGATGTTTTTCAGCCTGTCTAAAGTGTGGTTGTATTATATATATATTTTTAAGAGTGCAAATTGATTGGAAAATTCTTTATAGCGAATGCAGGGCTAGTTAACTTTTAGCTCAATGCATGATGTGGGGACTTGATTGAGGGAAAGCACTTTGTGACTTTGATTTGAAAAGAGCTGAAAAGAAAGATTATTATCATTAATATTACGTGGACTGTAAAATAGCACTTTTGTTGTCTGAATGAGTCTCAGTGTGTCAGTACTTACATGCTTTCCTCTGCCGGCGTCTCATTTTCAAGTGTAGACTCTCTGGGCAGCGAGCCGCCGTTTGACCAGCGCAAAGACTCACGAGCTCTTCGACGACGCTCCCTCTCCACCTCCTCAGCGTCCTCGATGCTCCTCTGAGCAGTCAGCCTGAAGAGGAAGGAGCACATGGTTCAGTTAGCAAAAGGTGGGAAGTAACACTAAGTTGACTCCAGGTCTGTAATGAAGTCAAAATCACTGCTTTACTTGCATCCCACCGTTTCTGTGCAAAATCACAAACTCTTAAAAGCACCTGTTTTCATCTCAATGACACAGCTTTACAAAGGGAAAACCTCATATCTACAATTTTGGGGATGAATTAAAGTGGGCTCAATGAAAAGTCCCAGAGTTGGAGATAAAAGGGAAACCCCTTAGATGTTTGGAAACTACAGAAGTAAATCACATAATGAGTACTTTTCCACTGTGGTATTATTGCTCCTCAGTCATTCATCACTGGTGGTTGGGAAACAATAAAAGCTTAAATGAGAAACACTTGTCATGAATCACAGACGACACAGAGTCCTGACTCCTCCTCGCTTTCTTAACCAAAGAGTCTGTCAAGAGATCAAGCCAGAGGGAACATCTGCCGGGCTGCGGATGAGAAACGACGCCGGCTGTTTATCTGCAGGATAAACACACGTGCTCTTCACCTCGTGTGAGCGTGACATCACTGCATTTATTGTGAACACTGTTAATCTTTATTTATCCAGAGACGACGTGCCAAACACGACCACTCGCACAGGCATGAAAGCTCTGGCTCAGCAACGCCCTTCAGATCCAAGGAAGGTTAAAATAAAGGGCAACTGGACTTAGTTGAAGATACTTGCAGACATTTTGCCTCTCATTCAGGAGGCTTCTTAATTCTCAATGGTTGGCAGGGAATCCAAGCCCTTTAACGCAGGTGGAGTTATCAAGTCGTTCGTGCTCCTGGCTGTTGCAACAACAGTCGTTATGGTCGTTGGAGTTACTTGAGGATGAGTCTGAATGACCGTTGTTGGCATTGTCACATGAAACCAACTCCTCAGGCCAAGAATCAGTAGTTTACCTACATTTAAAGGACAAGAGACACTCTTTTGATGACAACCATGTACATATTTTGACAGGGAGGACAGATGGATGAAAAGGGGAGTGAAAAATCCTGTTTACACCAGCATGGAGGTACGATCTCTCAACAGGGGGGGTGGCTAAAACACCACTTATCCCCCACCTGCAATTCTGTCCTTTCATCTCTTCACAGGCGACTGAAGAAACTCTCACATTAGGCCTCATGTGAAAATGCCTACAGCCAGGAGCACCAACGAACCAAGTGGCATCCTTTACGCTGATGAGGAGGTTAAATTGCTAGAATTCCCTACCAGCCAGTCAGAACTGAAGAAGCCTCTCGGATGAGAGGAAAAAAGGTTGAGTATCTTCAACCGAGTCCAGCACCCTTGAGTTGGACCTTAGTTAGACCCTCAACAAAGGGGAAAAAAGGGATACCTGGATATAATATATTATAATTCATGGTTTGGTTTGGTGTCACATAACTAAGAATCTGAACGCAGGAAATTTGTTTTATGGTAGTTAGTCTAACTTAAAAGGAATTTGAGAAGTAAACTGCGTTTTCTGCGTGTTAACTTTTCTGAGAAGCTTTCACTTTGTGGCTTGTGTTGCTGTTGATCCTTTTTCAGCCTCAGCTGAGACGGTTTGAGGATTAACAGGTCAATAAGCTCCATGTGTCTGCTCAGGTGTCGAGTAACTAAACTCACATTTGGCTTCTGGGTCACTAAATGATCCCTAATGGCCCGAAGACGCCATCTGTTCCTTCAATTTCTGTAACAGATTGATGCAAGTGGGGCAGGCAGTGACCTCTGACCCTCATCAGCTTTCATCTTTACCCCTGTTTAGGTTCAGTTTACAACTACAGCGTCACCTCCTCTCTCTGCTCTGCGTTTTGGTTTCAGTATGATTGTAATTCCTGCTCATCTCCTGCACCACTGTTCTCCATCACTGTAGATATAACTTTCCAGCTTTAATCACTTTGGATTTCCCCCCTTAGTAGAAATACTCACAGTCTAAACATTGCAAAAGCAAACTGTGTCAACTCCAGGTTTAATTTCTGCTGCTGCAGAAGGAGGAGACTGTGACTGTGTGTGTAATCACTGTAAAATGCCACTTGGAGTTAAAAGCTATGATCCACAGGCTCCAAAACCCGACCAGCGCAGTGGATCAAGGTTAGCATGTGGCTTGCACACTATTTCTGTTCGGCCCACAAAACTGCAAATAATTCTTATAGCCTACATACTTGAATCTACGGCAAGTAAACAAAATTTTACAGAACTTCACAGTAACTTTCAGGTCATTTTTCATCGGTCTGACTGCACTTTTACTGTTCTGGTTCACTCTTAGAGCGGTATTTTCAGAGTAGAAGCTGTAAAAAGGCACCATACACTACCTCCTAAGCAGCAAACAGCAGCCAGACACAGAGATGAGCTGGTGAACATAGCGGAGCATTTAGCAGCTATAAAGCCAGATATTTTCCCCCAGGAGCTGGTGGAGACCAAAATTAGCAACAGTTTGATGACAAGCTCACCAAATGAACTTACAAGGTGATAAGTAAGAATGCTGTTGCACCAAGTGGCCTAAAGAAAATTTAGTGATTGTCTGTTTTAAATATTTCAGCTTATTGTTAACGAGTCCAAATGTAAAATGTACCAAACTGTCTGACTCTAATAAAAGCTGTGAAAAGTTTACCCCAGCATCTAAACTCCCTGCTGCTGTTTGAACATCAGTGGCAGATTTTTTGTTGCCTTTGGAACACAAAGATGGGGGCCGGTCTCGATACATCTACAAAGCTCTGATTGGCTCGTTTGTTTTTTCAACTGCTGGAATAAATACCCAACCTATCGGAATTAAAAGAAAATCTGTGGACAGCGATTCAGGATACTGATAAACTCTACACTCGTCAGCATCAGCATTACTTCCTCCTCCTCTCCCATTTTTCTCTCTGTCCTTCCTGTTGCCAGGCGGGGACGAGCAGAGAGGAAATTAATGAAGGGGCGGAGGTGGAGAGGCCGGTGAACAGCTGGATGTGGGTCAGCTGGTTAGTGAAAAGGGAAAATTTAGGGCGAAATGTTTGTTTTAGGAGGTGCTGGAAGCAGCAGATAGGCAGCGGTCACTGTGTCAGGACACATCACTCAGTGTCAGATAGGACGGCTGTGTTTAAAATCCATCAATGTGATACCTAAACTAAATCCAGCCAGTGAAAATGACGGTACAGTGCCAAACGCTAAAATGTCACAGTTACAAATATCAAAGAGTTACACAGCAAAACCGCCACACACATTGCTGCAGTGGAGTAATATATTTAATATATAAAGTTTTACAAAATACTCAAGTATGTAAAAATTGTATTAAAATGTGATTTACTTTTTCCAACCCTGCCTGGCTTTACAGCACCACAAAAATAATGTTTTTAAGAAACTTTCCAACAGAATTTGGCATAAAACAACAAAAATTTACTGGTAAAAGCTATTTTTATTGGCAGCATCATACCTACATATTAATTCTGACCTACAGCCACTGAAGACTTTTGTGATCCTGTGTTGACAATGGAGCGTAGGTGTTGTAAAAAAAACCCCCCAAACTTTCTGGTTGCTGTTTATTCTGTGTTGTCAGCGGTTTGGGTGTTGAAAGCTGCAGCAGAGCTAAACTCTCCCCCCGCTGCCCTCTCGTTACGTCTCCCTTTCTGTAATCAGCGCTGTGGAATTCTGTCATGCTTGGCACCAGACTCAAACATCTGATTCAGACTAAATGATTAATCCCCCTCTCAGAGTGATTTTAAAGTACCGGGATTACCGGCAGCTTTACTTCCTCCTTCTTGTCCTGTGTTTTATCAAATCTCTTCGTTGCTTGTGTCATCTAATCACTGAAGCAAGGCAGAACTCCTCCCCCTCGTCCTAAACCCCTGAGAGCAGGTCTAAACTGTAATGTCGCCTCCTCAGAAAATTACTATAATCTACAGAACACACACGCTTCCTCAGCGAGCAGGCTTGTGTCGTTGTCACTACTTCTGTGAACGTTTCGTGCCCTTGAACACTGGAGGTCAGTATGTTTGACAGAATGACACACCTGAGCTAAAAAGACAACACGAGGTAGCAGTGAGACCACAGAAGTGCTGGTGAAAATTGAAGAAAGTGAATTAAACCGAGATGTGGTTCCTGTAGAACCTTAAAATGTCTTTAAAAAAATGTGTTTAAATGGGATGTTTGGAAGGAAGGCGTTGAATTTATTTTGTATGTTTTACCACTGATGCTTTGTGTCACAATGACCGATAGACATTTACAGTTTTATTGTATTGTACACCCTGTGGTGGTTGTTATCCATATTTTAACCTTAAAGAAGAAGACAAAGACTGAGAAGAAGAAAACACGAAGAAGACTGAACCAAGGCACGATGAAGAAGACGACTGAACAAGGGCTTAAAAGAGAAGAAGACTTTACAAGGTCATGAAGAAAAAGTAGAAAAGAGTCAATGAAAAGGGCACATGAAGGTAAAAGAATAAAATGAAGTGAAATGTGGACTGTTGCTGTTAAAATCAATCTTGTCTCCTAGAAATTACTCGTTCTACAACTTATTTTCATGAACAAATAGTCTATCAATACATTAATTGTTTAGTCCATGACATGTCAAAAGTGAAACATTGTTAATGGACGTTAGCTAACAGGCAGGTCACTTGTTCATTCTGTAATTGGCTGGGTTTGGCTGACACCTCTTGGGGAATATATCACATGATAAATGATATCCAAAAATGTTGGACTGTTTCTTTAAGTTGCAGTTTTTCCAGCGGTTTGGAGACACTGCTAGATGCTAAGAGATTTGTGGCAAAAAGGCTTAACAAAACAAAGGGAAACCATGAGTCTGTAAAGTAATGTGCGATCACCCACGTTGAACCGCAGCAAAAAACACAAACACGACACGTAAACCAGATAAAAGCTGCACCACCTGCCAACAGACTAAGCCACATATTGTTGGTCTCTATCTGCCTGCACTTGTCCAGGCTTCGGCTTTATTGTCCGGCAACGCTGCACCGGAACGACAGTGAAAGAGGGATTCACTGTCAGGAGGCAAAAGGTTAAAAGTATTAAGGCCTCAGCTGCTCTTTTGTAAGCATGCATGCTGTCATCGATGACTCGGTTGAATGACAAAATAATAACACGGTTTCCTTTCAGCCTGAAAGCCCGCCAGGAGCCGCGGGACAGACGAGGACGGTGGGAAGACGTTTGTGAGATGAAGTCACAGTTGTGTTGAAACAAGTCAGGGCAGCGGAGGGCACTAAATCACTCCGACACAGCAACAAAAAAGAAAACAAAAAATGCCACTTCCCAGAAAAACAAAATTCGCTGGAGTCACCGGACGAGTTGTGAAGAAGGAGCTGCAGCGTCAAACTGCTGTTAGTCTTGTAATATTTCTCACAGTTCCAGCTTTACCACAGTTCCTGTAGCCTCTCCATCAAGTTCCAGTCCTTTTAAAATGGACAGGGACTTTTCCATATTGCTTCATTTTTTTCTGGTAACGTGGTGCATTAAATAACTTCAACTATATGTTTAGCAATAATACAGTGGCATCAAAATTTAGCATGGCGATGTCTGTCTGTCGGTCCACCACTTTGGTCCAGACTGAAATCTCTCAACAACTATATGATACCAGGACTTTTCCTCTAGCGCCACCAGCAGGTCAAAATGTTCACATGCTATGGAAACTCTCAAAGTCTATCTTATAGACTGGCACACAATTTTGCAGAGATTCAGGGTTCCCAGAGGACGCACCCCCTGATTTTTTCCCTGAGCTCTACCATAAGGTACCGAGGTACCTTTTAGGATGAAATGTAATCATGCTTCATCTAGCACCATCATTTGGTCAAAATTTTATTTCCCAAAGATTTTGCTCAAGTTGTATTACCACAACAAACAGCGCTGTTGTGGTTCTTTTTGGGGATCAGTCTCCAAGATTAAGAGGGACAAACCAGGGAGAAAAAAAACTTGTGTTTCTCTCTGCTTCACATGAGTTCTCCAGAAAAGTGGCTGTAGCAAAGGCACTGCTATAAAATTTGGTCACCCTGACAACAGCTCAACAACAGCTCTGACACAATAAATGTCTGATAATGCCTGGCATGGTCCAGGTCTACCTCTGGGCACCCTAAATCAATCGAACCCGGACATTAAGTTTCCCGGAATTAGGTTATTAAACAGACTAAATCAAGCAGATGTTTTTGGAGAGACGGCCCAATTGTGGCTGAATGTCGACACACTCTGCTTTTCATCTAGAGATGTTAAATCAAAGACACCTGGACTTACTGTCGATGGAGACTTAAAAACACTTCTGAATTGAAGAAGAGTTTCCGAAAAGTTTTAAAGAAATCTACAAGTAATAACTTGATTCAAGCCCAGGAATGAATGATATCAGGTGCCCAGCGTTGTACCTGGACAGCAGACATCGTTAATGCCTCTGTTTGAGCCACTTTTCTAAAACAGTTCTCTGAAACAGTAAGAAGCCCAGCAAAATGTCTTTCTCTGGTTAGAAGCAGCAATGATCAGCGAGCAGTCAGACACCAGTTGTCACGACCAGAAGTCCAACAAACCCCCCGGAGACATCGAGCAGACAGTAATCACCCTGTTATGGCTGCATGCCCCCCCCCCCCTCCCATGCAGAGCACAAATACTTTTTTTTTACAGATCCCTGAAGTCTGGGAACCCTGCAGGTTTGTTTGCACAGAGGCTTTAATTCGAGGACAGGGAAGAGACATGTGGCCACTTTCCAACACGTCAGACTGACCTGACAAACATGAACCCGCAAGCAAAACCTCATCCCGAAGGACTGCAAACAATTCAGGGTTTTGGATCAAGAGACATTTACAAGGATAAATACCTTCATGCAATGGCTGAATGTGAACTTAAATAAACCAAACCCCCCCCCNTCTCAGTGTAGTCCACAGACCCAAGAAAACAAACTTTGTATCTGATTGCACCAAAACTTTATTTTATTCGCCCTGAATGTGTTCCTGAGACCAGAGAAGCTGGGAAAGTATTCTGGTATATGTTAGACAAACTGATTAGGAAAGTCTATACTGAGAATTAGGGCCATTTTCTCATAGACTTCTATTCAATCAGACTTATTTTTGCAACCACTGCAGTCGCACCCTGCTTTCCATTACAAAGAATGCAGAATGAGGCACTTTCACATTGGCTTCACCTTTCAGACCTAGAGGTTCGTACTTGGTTGGGAGTTGGAAGGAAGTGAGCTCACCAGACCTCTTTAGCCCGCTCCTCATCTCTGCTGCAGGATACAGGCTTTCTGGCTATATTAGCTGCTGCTAGAATAACACATCTGAATCTCTGACCAATTAGGGGTTAAGTAGGCACCGAGTTTTATCCAGGAAGGAGAATGTGTAGAATAAAATGTCTCCGGTTCTGCTGCATTGATTTTGATAAACACAGGGCAACTTGCTAAATTGAAATTGAAATTCTGTAAAATGGCCACATTGAGAAATTAGTTTATCGAAACTGTACAGTATCTACTGAGGGAGTTTCGGCTGTCTGTGTTTTAATCACGTCATTTTACTGACGGTCACTGAGGTGAGACATAAAAAAAACTGTAATGGGCTCCTGGAAACAGGAAACCCCACTCTGTTTACTTTCCCCCTGTCCCTTTAATGCAGACAACCTGCGGAGGGAGGGAGAGTTCAGCTCCCCCATCACTCATCAGCTAACCAAAAACATTCCTCAGTCTCTTATCTCCCCGTATCGTAAACATTGAGGACACCCACCCATGTGTGGGGGATTCTGGGGTCAGAGGTCGCATCAGTTAGTTGTTTTTGAAGCAGGTATGCCTCCTGGATGACATCACCACTGGGGGATGGGCTCGGCTAGGCCAGGGGGGCGTTTGTCCCCCAGAAAGAGCTGATTAAAAACAGTCCTGTTGTATGCCTGCATTAACCCGCTGTGATGAAAGGCACACCGTTCGATAACACCACGTTTTAGACCCGAGTCAGCGCCACTTTCTGATAATGTTACTTACAAACCCATGTTCAGTTTGTATCTAAAATTTGACTTTAAAGCAAGATAAGTCTGGGAGTATCTTTCACTGAAAACAGCCATTGAGATGGTTGTTCTTGTTGGCAAGACAAACTTTAGTTGGCAATGTTCAGAACCAACTTTTAACAGACAACAAAACTGGTCAGGCGGCTTGGCCACAACCAAAAATGTTTTCACAACAAAAGGCAGGTGGTGGCGACTAAAGTGATGCAAAAACAAGGAAAAGAAAACACGAACCAGCCGTGCCTGTATACAGAAAAAACAGAGACAAATCAACAGACAGGTGGAACAAAATGTGCACAAATAAATGAAGCGCGACAAACCATCAAAGCTTCAAGGAAGTGAAAATCAATCTAATCTGGAAAGGTACTATAGCTGTGAAATAAATCTACAGGAGTAGAAGCATGACATATTAAAAAGTGTAAATACTCAAGTAAAGTTCAAATACCTCACAATTGTACTTGAGTAAATGCAATTTGTTTCACAGCTGGAATCAGATTAAACTGCCACTGGTAAAGTGCCATTAAGTGGAATACATACAAATAAGTGAGTATTTCTCCTCATCTTAATCATTTTTACCAACAGGTTTGAAAAAGTAGGCAAATCATTTGACTTTTTCACTGGATTATCTCACTATAACTTCATGTTATTAACCAGGCAGCGGCCATCTAAAAGGTTTAAAACAACCTGAAAATATACAGATGTTGACTGAACTTTCAATCTCAACATGGAGAGACTGAAAAGTTGAACTGAACCATCTGCTGAAGAACATTGTGTGATAAGATCAAAAGCTCTAAAACGCTAAACTAAACAGAACTTTGGCGAGATTTCTTGACCTACTCAACCTTTAAACCACATAAATATTTCTGAATCCCTAAAAGTGAATTTCACCAAACAAATGCAGTTTGGATAAACTCCTTTAAAATCTCCACACCTAAAAATGCAGACTGAATCACGCCGTCTTGACGTGGATGATGGATGTAAAGCAGTCGAGCGAAGGATGCCCACGTCGTGCGAGTGATTTTGGAGTGATGTAATGGCTGCTGTCAGCCAGACTGATGCCATCTGCTGAGTGGACTGAATCATAGCAAGACGCCGCCTCCTCCAGCTGTTATCTGCTTCATAAACATACAGCGAGACCTCTGCTCTCACTGTGACTCAGAGGTTTACATCAGCCTCGCTGTTTGTAACACCTCCAGACTGACTGAGGCACCCCAGCATAGGCTCACAGATCAATAAATCACACAGTCTGTGACAAATCCATGAATCAGTTTCCTGAAGAACTCCTCTGGGTAAAGTGGAAAGTCGCACTGAGAGGGATGACGTTCTGTTCCGCAAATCGCCCTGACAGAATCATTTTCCATGTTTAGACTAGAAGTCTTCACAGGGCGGACCTGATCTAAAACAGAACGACCAACCGAGACATGACGTTCTTAAACTTATTTTCAAAATAAGAGCGAGACCTGAGGACAGTCGGAAATATGCCTAACACCATTATTCCAGGACATGACCCAACAAAAACAACAAATTGTAATGGCGGGGAACTCTTTTTTTATTCTTGATGGCGTGATAGTTTTGTCTGATTTTGCCATTAATCTCCAAAGTGCAGCTAAGACTGAAATTCACTCATTATTTTAGAGGACTCCCGTGAGTCTCGTGGAAAGTGGAAACTTTGACTTGCTGTTTGTGCTAGGTGAAAGGGTCGCAGGGATTATTAAAGTCCTCTGGTGGTGGCACCATGAATGTGTATTCGAAATGTAATGATAGTTCATCCAACAGTCCAGATTGATGCTGAGATTTTTAAAAAGAAACTAAAAAGTGGTGGACCGACAGACAGCTCAATGAGATGTGTTCACAGGACATTCAAGTTCTGCCAACAGCTACATCTGTTTGTGAAGTTATTCTATTCATGATTATACGTAATGACAAATGTAGTCATTTTAAACTTTCCTAATCCAGATATAAACACATTTTAATCTGTATTCTGAGGTTTGTCTAAAGAAATGCTCAGAGTTCAGGCCACAATGCACAGTAAAAAACAAAACAAGTCAGACAGAATTTTAGTGTGTCCCACTGATGTCTTTTTAAGTCGTCACACAGGTTGCTAAGAGCAGTTAGGGTTCGTCATGCTGATGGATGAAATATGTTGATTGTAGAGTTATTGTTTCTGTACGTTGACTTTGCAACTGCCTGTACAGCTGCAAACACCTCATACGTACTTTAAAGTTAACATTTTAAAAAGGTACATTTGTGATGGAAGATGTCCCCATTCTTAAACGCGAAGTTACTAATCTGTGATTGGTCAATTAACAGCCGTAAATCAGCACAACATCAGACCTATTTGAATCACTGGTAGTGGGTGGAGATTCAGGTGGAACCAAGCTAGGATATTAAGCCAAAAGACTAAACTCTAATAAAGCAACTGATGTTAAAAGAACAGTTTGACATTTTGGAAATTAAGTCCAGGTTTTGAAAGGGTTGCCTTGACAAGATATAACGTGAGCCAGGCTTCTGTTTCTCTCCGTTTCCAGCTTTTTGCTCTAATCTAAAATAACCGGCTGCTAACTGGAGCTTCAAATTTAAAGACAGACATGACAGTATTGTCCCTGTAATCTAACAATGCCAGAAAGCAAACAATGTTGGTGGTGCTGTGAGGTGGAACAGCAAAGTCAGTCCCTGATCATCTCATTATGTCACATAAATCATGAAAGATGGATCGTTGGTCGGGGTCCAACGTGTAATCTGCAGAATCTCTCTGCCAAGTCATGGCAAGAGTTTATCACTCTTATAATCATCTCATCTGACGCATGACCATCTCGAAAGACAAAATTCCCACGTTGCACTACGAGTACAACAGCAGAAACGGCTCCTGTCTCCTCAGAGAAGTCGAACTGGAACCTGACGCAGGATGAAAAAAAATATATCTTCTCTAAAAGACAGGATGTGCCACCACCCGAAATCAGGCACAAAACAAAAGACTGACTTTGGTGACCTTTCACCTCTGATACAGGTCACGACACCACTTCCCCTTTCTGTGAAACCGAGAAGCCTCGGGCGTCCAGCTCGCCGCAAACCTCTCAGTTAGTCTGGACTCACAGAGGAGAGGCTTTTCACTGAAAATTAAGTTTCCTGTCATGATTCAGCTTATTTTCCCTCTAATTAAACACGAGTGTAACTGTTTTTTAATAGGAACATACTAAAAGATTACAGAGCAGAATGAATACTGTTCCTTTGTTATCATGATTAATTCATTTAAGTGGAAGTAAGTCGATTCAAAACCCCAAAATCCTTCCCAAAATCCGGCATGACCCAAAAACACTCCCAGTTAATCCCACTGTTCCCATTCAGACAGACATGTTTACCACACAAACACACACTCAAAATATGAAAACACTCCTCCAGATTTCAGAGGGTAAATTCCCCTTTAGAAGGTTACTGATGTCCATTCTGAGCCAAATAAACACCCGATTAATTTTTCTTATCTTAAAGTGAATCTGTGTGTGATGAAGTGTGTGTTTTTAAGTGTGTGTGGTGGTGAAATATTAACCTGAGCTGTCTTACAACAGAAACAAACAGCGGCAAAAAGGTCGACCACATACCTCATGAGGTTTCGCAAACCCTCTTTGCTGGAGTTTCTCCTCAGCAGAGCGTTGGACATGTTGGCTTTGTTTCTTCGTCTGCTAATTCTTCTTCTTCTTTTTCTCCTCTTCCCCCTGTTAGAAACAAAACAGATCAGACACCAGCCGCCGAGAGCAACTTTCTCCTCTGGTTCTTTTCAGTTTCCACCTCGACACTGAAGGCAGCCTTCTGTTCTGCAGCTGCACCGAAGCCCAGAGCTCAGAGTTGTGTGTGTGTGTTACACTGTTAAAGCCTCCTCTAGTGGTTTCACACACACTGTCTTTGTTGTTGTATGTCACACACTTTTCTCCCCTGCAATGCTTGCTGGGAATGTCAGCGGAGCTCGCAGTGACTCCCTCCTCTTTCTCTTGGAGGCTGGGTTTTTAGTCATTACACTGACACCCCCCTTAGAGAGAGACACACACACACACACCTCACCCCCGCCCCTCCCTCTGTCCTACATGTGGTTTTCATTGAAGAACTCAGAGCAGCGGGGCCCAAAATCTCTCTTTTTTCCCTCCTGCCTCTCTTTGCTGCTTTCCTCTGTTATACCGGGTCATGTGGTCTTCCCCGAGGGGGAATGAAAGACGAGCCCCCCTCACCCCCCCACCCCAAGACAAAGAAAAATCCACTACTGAACAATCCCCGTCCCCTAGTAAACATTTCAATCTCCAGTAAATTTGAAAACAGCAGGATGAAAACTTATTGAAAGGAGTGTGTTGAGAGGAGAAAACCTTGTCCTTCACTAAAGTGTTAATGTCACAATATAAAATACTACAATACAAGTAAAAAGTATAGAAACATCAGCAGTACAATGCATTTAAGCAGGGTTTGAAATAGGGGGAGCTACAGGGAGAAATTAAGGGGATGGCACTGTTTTTCCCCCTGTATAATAGGGTAAATTTAATGTTTATAAGCAAAAAATATTTATCATGCAAAACAGCACATGTTCATAACTGTCCTTATGCAACCCTGGTCTGGTCTGTTTAAAGGGAAAGTAAGTGATGGTAATCCAACACAATTTTTATTAAATTCAGCAATTATTTCCTCACAGTTTGCTAGCTGTCCGTTTGGTGTTTACTCTGAAAAAGAAATCCTGATTTTCTACACAGCCGTGGCTCTGTAAATGGAAAACAAAGAAAGTGGTGTGGACCAATAGACTGTATATAAGAAGTGGACGTAGTGGCCAACTCCTAATAAGCTTTATTAATAGCGTTGGTTAAATTTACATAGAGCCATGGATACAAGTCACTCTAGCCTGATTGACAAATAGTTACTATGGCGACCTGCCAATCACAGATAGTCTTGCCCTGAAGCATACTCTCCTTTATGGTCTATTTTCCTACATGGGACCAAGTCAGCCACGTGAAAGGACTGAACCCACAATGCACGGCTTCAGGAGGCACGGGTGACGACTGTTTAACAAAGATAAGTCACTGGCAGAAGTGCAGAAATGCGGGGCAGGTATTGGTCAGTCGGTAACTGGTTCTATACACACCCTGCTCACACAGACTGTGGGATGGATTCTCATGGTCCAGGGAAGCTTTAGCCACACCACCACCAGGTTGATGACCTTAGACACGGGGAAGGGCCCGAGGAAGCGGGGAGCCAGTTTACGAGAGTCAACTCGGAGGGGAAGATCCTGGTAGAACAGCCTAACCCATTGCGGGCCCCGGGTCCGATACCACGTCACGAAGAGGTCTGTGCAAACTGAAGACATGAGGTGACAGCATGCAAAGGGGCAGCGACAGTCCTAAAGTCTCTTCTCCCTACTGGTGGAGGTGGAGCACCTTAGGCAGGTAAAGGTAACAGAGTGAACCTGAAACAAAACACAACGCTATATTAAATATGCTGTAGTACACTTACTGTATTAAAGAAGACATGAAACCAGCAATAGAGACCATAAACTCATTATTTAAAGTGTTTACTGAGGTAATAAATCAGATGAGAAGTAGGGTCATTTTACAATTATTTATAATGGAGGCGAACTTCATTTTGCAAACACAGTCACTGACCCCTGTTGGCCGTTTGACAGAATGCAGGTTTAAGGGACTTCTGTGTTTGCTTCGCTTCTCGGACTGGAAGCTTCTTGCTTGTGTGGACCACAACGTTGTTACAGCCAATCAGAAATAGGTGGCTTTAGTGCTCATGCACAGGAGTGATGGGTGGAGGAGGGCAGTGGAGAGAGAGAGTTCTATACACTGGCACATTGGTGAAGAAGTAGGGAGTTGTTAGAAAGAGCCAAACAGGAAAAAGTCTGAACAGTATAAACCCAAGGAAGCTATACAACCAGGAAAGGACAAAGGCATTTCATAGATGGTATACAAGAAGTGGACGTAGCCGCAGTGATGTCACCTGTTGGTTCGTGGACTACTGTTTTGAAATCCATGAACCATTAGCAAATGGTTTGCAAAGTGCATCTGTAATTAATGTTAATGTCATGTTAACCGGGAAGAAAATTTTGGCTAGCAAAAAACAGGCTTTAAACAAAGTACTTACTGGGAAAAATAAACAGCCAACTCTAATAAGATTGTTCAATGGCGCTTGTTAAATGTACACAGAGCAGCAGATAAGAGTCGCCTCTATTCTGATTGTTCAAATATCAAGAATCCCTTACTCTCCCTTTATCAAAGTAACACTAACCATGTGCATTGGCATTTTTATTGTTTCTCAGTGGAGAGTGATAAAAGGGCAGTGGTGTACTAAAGGTCAGAGAAGTGAGCTGGAGGTCACTGGTTCAATCCCTGGACCAGCAGGATCAATCTGGATGTGGAAAGTCAACATGCAGCTTACCCTCCCTCATTTACCATCACTGAGGTGCCCTTCACCCCAACTGCTTCAGCGGAGCTGCTCAGTGGCCAGCAGATCAGACTGTGGTTGTAATGGGCAGCGAAAGTGATCAGTGTCTTACTGTTCAAGAGAGGCTTCCTCAGTGAAGCCCCCCTAAATAAATAAAGGTTGAAAAAAGAATAAACAAACAATGCAACAGTGAGTAATGTTTCTTGCTTTCCCAGACTAAATCTTCTCTGGGGTGGTCAGATGGGTCAAACCCAGTCCCATGTGAAACCAACTTAATTTGAGTTTTAAGTTAAATAGGGTTAACATAATCCCGTGACATCTGTAACTTTACTCACCTTAACCCAAACCATGACTAAACCTAGCAGAGTAGTTTTTGTTGCCCACAGTTAACCAAACTGTGACCGTCTGTGAAAGGAGGTTGAATGGGGTGGTTGGTGGGTCAGACCCTGGACTATCACACAGGAGAACAAGCATTCCACATGAAACCAAATAAATTTCGTTGTTTGAGTTTTATGCCAAGTTAGATAGCATTACAGACATCTATCATGTGTCTTTCGTTGCTGACTTTTGTGACTTCAAATACATAACTTTACTTACTTTAACCCAAACAACAATCTTTTCCTAAACCTAACCAAGCTACAATCATTTTTACAACGTTTTCCACAATTTTAGATCACTAGACTTATAGAACATCCATTAGTCCTGTGGCTGGACTGAAATGGAAAATGCTCGTATGGCGTTTTGGGGAATGGTCATATGTGTTGTTGGACTTTCCAACAGCCTTGAATGTCATTTTGGGACACTTGACAATTGACCTATATTGATGTATGAGGACGTGTTCGACAGAAATGTAAAAACTATAACTAGTTATCGTTACAGATTGACCAGACCTGTTACAAGTGTCCTGTTACCCTTAACAATGTCCGCTGGATGAGGCGCCGCAGGGCTGCCGGTGCCGAAATTTGACAACTGACTTGAATGCAATTTTAATTATACATTTCAGTTGTCACTTTGTTTTTCAGTTCACACAGCAAAATTATTTTTGTTTCTGTTAAACAATATTGTAAATGTGCTTTGAAGACGCAGATTACATTGTCATCCCAAATGAAAACACCACCACTCTTTTCCACTGCGCATAGTTACATTACTTTTATGGACCAAAGAGTTTAGCTTTTTCAGGGACAGAAAAAGTATAGATTCTCATAAACCTGCAAAAAAAGTTTAGTGAGGAACCTTTTCAAAATATGAAAATGAAGTGGAGGAAAGTAATTAAGTACATTTTGTACTTTTTACTCCACTACATTTATTTGACACCTTTAAATTATAATATATTTTATTCTGAAATGGGCCATTCTGGATATTGAGTACTTTTTTATATTTAAAGTATATTTTCTATGAAAAGTCAAACATCTTTCTTTCAATAAAGTAAAATGAAAGAAAAATGGGAAATATTTTGAATTTCAGTTTCTGACGTTGGAACCGCAGAAATCCAGTTTATTTTGTCATCTACACATGTGACATCCAGCTCGGCTGCTGAGCGCTCACTGGTCATGAAACCTTCTCTTCAAACTTTGACAAACAAACTCTGCAACTTTGTTTTCGCCTCACCCACTCCTCCCTGAAACCCTCTCACACACACACTCAACACACCACTGTTGCTACAGTAACCCACTCATCACCATTCACCCCTGGAGTGTTAATAAGTCCTGCTTGGTGGCATGTCAGACAAAAGGGCATTCTGGGAAGTGGATTCATGGCTTGGACCCCCCCTCACCATGCTCGTAAAACAGAGCTGCGGTTTCCAACAAACGCTGGCTGACCTGAACACACTTCGCCTCTCAGACGCTCTAAAACAAACAGCAAAAAAACTAAATGGCTTAATAACCCCCTCAACTCCAAGATACATACACTGATTTTTTATCACATCAGCATGCATTTGAAATAATTGTTTTTCTTGAAAAACAACATCTGTATTTTGAGCGTGGCGCTTCATACGTGACCTCTGGAATGGTCAAAGTTTTTTTTTTCTGTTTCAGTTGAATCTTTTTCACATGGTAAGTTTAATGATTTATCAAGTATTATTATGCTACATTATAAACGGGTTGCTGATATCCTCCATCGCCAGTGATTAGTGCCGAATGCATCAAATGGTCATGCACTAACAAAATTACAAACGCAACATCTCCTTTGAATAGAGTTGATGAAGTTGTTGATTGTGGCCTGTAGAATGCTGATCCATTCCTCTTCAATGGCTGTACGAAGTTGTTTGATATTGGCAGGGCCTGGAACACACTGTCGTACACGCCGATCCAGAGCATCCCAAACATGCTCAATGGGTGACATGTCCGGTGAGTATGCTGGCCATGCAAAAACTGGGATGTTTTCAGCTTCCAGGAATTGTGTACCCACACAATGCCATACATGCTGACTGCTTTTTCTCCTTGTAAAGTGAAAACAGGGATTCATCTGTAAAGATAACATCTCTCCAAAGTGCCAGATGCCATCGAATGTGAGCATTTGCCCACTCAAGTCGGTTACGATGATGAACTGCAGTCAGGTCGAGACCCCCAGATGAGATTCCCTGAGACGGTTCCTGACAGTTTGTGCAGAAATTCTTTGGTTATGCAAACCGATTGTAGCAGCGGCAGCTGTCCGGGTGGCTGGTCTCAGACGATCTTGGATGATGCTGGATGTGGAGGTCCTGGGCTGGTGTGTATACAAGTGGCCTGCGGTTGTGAGCCCAGTTGGATGCACTGCCAAATTCTCTGAAATGCCTTTGTGGTTGTAAATTCACGGGCAACAGCTCTGGCGGACATTCCTGCAGTCAGCATGCCAATGCACGCTCCCTCAGAACTTGCGACTTCTGTGGCATTGTGCTGTGTGAAGGAACTGCACAGAGGTAGTGTTGTAGTCAAGACCGCCCAAACCGAGACCAAGTCAAGACCAAGACCAGAGTTTATCGAGACTGAGACAAGACCAAGACTTTTAGGCAATTCATTCCAAGACCAAGACCATTAAAACACCCACATACAAACACTAAGAGCTGAAATCGACTTAAGCATCGCAGAGAGAGGTGACAGTCATTAATTAGGGTTATTGGTTGCATTTGAAGCAACATGTTTTACTTCCAATCAAAGTTAGGATGTCAACAAATCAGACAATAACAAAGCAGTTTATTGATATTCCCAAAGTTACGGTCTTCAAATCCAGAGTCCTCAATGTCTGAGACCGAGACAAGACATAGTACAAATGCGGTCGAGACCGAGATGAGACCAAGACCATTAAAAGTGGTCTTAAGACCACGACCGGTCTCGAGTACTACAACACTATCGGGAGGCCTTTTATTGTGGCCAGACTAAGGCACACCTGTGCAACACCCATGCTGTCTGATCAGCATCTTGATGTGCCCAATGGTGGATGGATTATCTCTGCAAAGGAGAAAAGCTCACTAAGACAGATTTTGACAGATTTGTGAACAACTTTTGAGAGAAATAGACCTTTTGTGCACATAAAGGAAGTCTTAGATCTTTGAGTTCAGCTCATGATGGATGGGGGCAAAAACAAAAATGTTGCGTTTCTCATTTTGTTCAGTGTAGTTGATGATAAAAATGATGATGAATTAATGATTTCATCTGCAGCTCAGTAACTCGGTATTCACTATTGGTCAACAAAGTATTAATGAGCTACAATCAAAGGCCATCCTCGCTCTGTCGTCTGACAACAGAAGCAACTAGAGACTGAACAGAGGTTTAACAAGACATCCCCCTCCCTAACCCTCCCTTTTTAATTCCTCCCTCAGTGACACAAAAAAGTGTCCATCAGGTTTATAATCTAATATATACTTGCTTTATGTACAAAAGCAAACATCAGCCCACTGTATCAGACTGTTGCTGTTGAGTCAAACCGATTGGTCTGCTCCGTCCTTTCACTTCTACCCCATGGGACGTTAGTAAACGGCGAGAGACAACAAGGTTTTTATCCCGTTTTAATTGTGCCCTGCTCCGTAATGCTAAATTCTCCATGTCCCACCACAGATGTATCTCACCTGATGTTTAATCCAATGACTCCTGGTCATTTAATCACATCATCTCCACATGGAAGCTCTTTGACACCAGCTGGCCGTTGTCCCACATGTGACTTTTGGGTTTGTGGTCTTTGTAACGAGGTATTTTCAGTCTTATACTTAGACAGTTTTATGACAAACTGCAACTTTCTTGACTTTCAAAATTGTTTCACAAACTTCATGTGTTATTCAGGGCACATTTCATAAACGTATTGGTCTCAACGTTGACTAGCATAGATATTTTTTCTGTAAAAAGGCCCCATAGTGGTCCACTAGAAAGGGTAGGGAGGCTCTACACTGGAAGAAGAGGAAGGTTTAATAAACTGCAGTGTGGCGTTCACTGACGTGTCCAAGTGTTTCCCCAACACGACACAGTTTCCACTTGAGTTTCAATCAAGAAGCATGTTCCCTCTGCCCTCATGTTGGTGTTGGACTGCGAAGTGGAGGGGTTTTAGCGGTCAGGGCTGCAGATTAACTCTCCCGCTGGTGGAGAAACATGTTAGTCCATTTTTAATCTTCCCCACTTCTTGGCTGAGAACAGACAGCTGTTTCACTTCACAGCTGAACTCTTGTGGTTTGTTTATATGTAAAAAGCTGCTTGTGTGAGTGATTTACACTGCTGTGGACATCCAGCCATGACTCAGACACGCATTCTCCGAATCCTGATCTGATTGAAGCACTGCAAATAAAAAATACGCTACAAAAAGCAGAATCAGTGTCTGCAGACAGTATAATCAATGAGGATTCAGTCTAAAAGATCAGTTTAATTGCACAAATAAAAAGCTGAAGTTAATATGTTTGGGATAAACGTGATGATTCATGTGGGGTTATGAAGGCATCAATGAGGCATGCTGTGCTGATTCATGTCCTCCCACGTTTCCTGATCGCACAGCTGCTTGTGGCGGTCGCTTGTGAGAACAATTATTATGCTGAAGAAGTGGTTTAAGATGTTTCTGCGGATGTTTTTATACTTTGGTGCTTTGAAAAACATGCCATCATTATAAAACAGACCATTAGGGCCTCGTTCACTCATGCTATAACTTTCATGAATAAGCCATACTTTTGAGAAAAATGTAAAGTAATTTCAAGAATAAAATTCCAATTTCTATAGAGTAAAGGCACAATATTACACCAATATGTTCACAATTTTATGAAAACAAATTCATATTTCATTTTTAAAAAAGTTTCATCAAATTATATTTTATGGCTACAAAGGTAAGATGTGTAATGTAACTTTCTTGTAATTGTAATTTCTCATAAAACTATGACGTTATTCTTGGAAAAGTGCATAAAGTTGAACATTTAATCAACTAAATTATTAATCAGCTAATGAAACTTCTGTACAGATTTGTTAAGAATGAAATAATGATCAGATGCTGCCCTGGACTGTCTGACATTTGAGACGTTAGCGGAAACCCTTTGACAGAAGAGAGAAACAACCCTCTCTGCGTCTGTTGGTTCACTCTCAGCTCAAAGCAAACAGCCTCGGCTCCTGTGTTTGGCTTTCTCTGATGGAGGTTATCTGCTGACGCCAGGTACTGATGGAAAACTGCACTCCAGCCACAGTGTGTCCACTGCTGTTCAAGATTTAAGAGGTGAAGTGTCTCTTTAATGCCTTTCAGTGTCAGATTCTGTTTTCACAGCTGTATTTACAGAGTTAAACACACAGCTTGTTTGCCCAGAAAGCCTTTTAGATTTTACTGCAGAATGAAATAACGGAAACATTTTGTAAGGAGAGAGGAAAACGATCAGTGTTTTTGGGTTGTTTTAATATTGACACGAGAAGCTTGTCATCAATACAAAATAATAAAAGGCTGTTATCCTTTCTTCTCCCATTAATCACCTCACAATTCAACATATCTACCTGGTGACCCTTTGGAGGGGCCCAACCCCTAGTTTGAGAATCAATAGACTGAACTAGCTCACTGTATATAAATCGGTTAAAACTAGCCAACTCTAGGCTATATAAAGTAGTTGAAACTTATAAAGTTATTAAAGCTAGCTCACTATATATGAAGTTTATGTTCCTTGGCTTTGAACTTAATGCTAAGTTGCTAATGTAGGTGGTAAGCTACAGTAGTTAGCCGGCTGTGGCAACGTTAGCGCAGACATGCACACAGCTCAATCCAGTCCTTTTACTGTTTCCCTTCAATGTTTGGTTTTGTAATAGTGTCAGTCTTTGTATATAGATCATTGCTCTTACTACAGCTTCATACACAATAACCTTATGTTCTTTTGCGTGTCTTTGTCAGTCAAGTAGTTGTATAAGGAATGAAAAAAAGAGCGGCTATTTTAGCACGTCAGCGTATCGGGTTAAAAGTTACATAAACCACTGGAACACAGCCATCCTGATTCCAGCGTCAGACATGAGGTTTCAGATGCTGTTAAGCACATTGAGACCTTTACTTTGTAGTTGTGTGACGTGAACAGTTTACCTTCACAAGTGTATTTCTGGAAAACAAAAATATAATTACTGACAGGATTGAGGGCCAAAACTGTAATAGGTTAGCAGAAATGTAACTTTTTCTTTATGTATAATCCATTTTTCCAGGTTAAAAAAAAAGTGTCTGCCTTGCTTGTTTGGGTAAAGCAGGATTAAAAGCTCCAGGTCCTCTGGAACAAAAGAGCAACTCCGTCCTGCAGATCTCCTCCAGATCAGAGGTCAGAGCGAGGAGTGCTGTTGATCCATTTGAAGGCTCAGGGAGTGCTGACCTCCAACTGACTGTGTTCCTTCATCTCATCCAGTCAGTGCCAGCGCGGCTCTCATCACCTCCCACTCAGGAGAGGCTCCTCTCAGGGCCAGAGATCTCCTCGCCAGACACCGAGTGCTTAACAACATTGCAGTCTCCCCCGACGGGTGAATTTACACACTGGAATTCAGTCACAAGTTTCAGGAATTAACCAGTCAGCAGGAAGAGATATCAGAAATATCACACGTGTTAAGAGGTTAAGAGTGTTGCCCTCATGCAAGATCCACTCGTACAAACATTAAAATGATTTTAAGCTGTACATGCAAGTCATAAGAAAATGTGTACTCTCATATTTAGGATTTCACGAGTGGTCCAGGCCCGTCGCAATGTGCAATCTGCCTTTCTCTATCAGGGGGGAAAACAACAACGAACATCCTCATGCTAGAACTGACAGTCCCGTAGGAGAGAGTTTGGAGGAAGCGTTTAAGATACCAGGCACTACAGGTGGAGCAATGCACTGACAACAGAGGGAAGGCTGAGTCTTCCTGTAGAGGTCAGAGCAAGAGGCTTTCCAGGAGAAATTTAATCTGTAACTATTTTTGTCATTAATCATGAGGCATTTTTCGAGCAATAAAGACAACACTTTTCTTGGTCTTTCATCATAGCACACTGAATATCTTTGGGTTTTGGATTCATGGTTGGACAAAACAAGATATTTCATGATGTCTTGTGCTCTAGGGGACTGCGATGAGCATATTTTACACTTTTCTGATTGTTTTATAGACCAAGCGATTTATTGAGAAAATAATCAGCAGTTTTAATTGATAATGAAAGTAAATGTTAGTGGTGGAGGACAGTTAATATCAAGATAAGGCAAAGAGAATATGGGGGAAGATCTGCTCTTAAGTCTTGAGTTAAGATAGGAAGAGATATTTCCCAGTGTGGTGCTACAGAAGCAAATCCACACCAACCTCAGGAATCCTATCTCATCTTACTTTATCCTATCTTAAATTAGGAAATCATAAATAATCATCACCTATCAACAAATGCTACTTCTACTTTTCTCATCTGCACTAAACAACTCTGTAACCATTACTAGGTAAAACATACAGAAACATACATGTAAAAAATGGAGCAAAGCCAACGACGGCCATCTGTTTTGTTTTAAAACTCTTGGGACCATTATATGTAGCTTTACAGTAGCACATTCAAGGCCAGACTGCCTGACAGTGCATACATCTCCAGTAGGAATCGAACCCCTGACCCCTTGCCCTAATGACTGTGCAGCAGAGTGACACATCAGGCAGGCACAGGGTCTCATTGTGCAGCCGTGAATATCTGCGAAGGGGTCGAGTTTCAGATTCCTCAGATTATTAAAGCTGATGAGGGGAAAGATGATCTGAAGAGAAGGATCTGAGGGTGAAGATGACAGATTGAATGTCTGCCGCTGGGTGAACCCGCCTGTGTACTGTAAACAGTTGGCGTGAAGGCAACGCGGCTTCGGCCGGAACACAATCACATAAACTTGAATTTTATGCTGCTGGTGTCCTTGAGGGCTTTTCTCCCAAGAACATGATCGCTTTGTTTTTTCAGCTTGTGGTGATAAATAAAGACGGGTTTCCATGCCACCACAGATCTGCTGACACCCGGCTCACAATGAAACCTTTCTCAGGAAACACTCTAGAAAGCTTGACTGTTTCTCACTGTAAAACAGAGTTTCTCCAATTGTCTATGGCTCGGAAATCCTCTGTGTTTTACAGATATTTCTTATTTATGAAGTGGAGAACTTTTGTTTTGTTGTACAATGCTGCTGTAATGATTTGACCCAGTCTGCCAATGTGCACAAGTAAAGATAATTAAAGCATCTTAAGGAACTACCCCGCAAATATTTTTTTTTATCTGACTTTGTCAGATTCTAAAGTAACTGTTTAAATTTTGTAGCAAGAATGCAAATTTGGACCATATTCCAAATATCACCAGATGAAATAATGTCTGTTTGTCGGCCCCACTTCCAAACAGCAGTCATGAGGTTAAAGTATATATCTATGAAAATAGATTATTATGTAAAGTTCTCAGGCTCAGATTGTTGTGTGTCTGACAAGAGTGAGAAAAGGATCCCTACAGAGATAGAGCGCTGTTTTAGGAAAGATCCCTTTTGTTTAACCAGAAACATTCGCAAAAAGGCAACCAGACTCCCTTGACAAAACTACCTCTCTGTAATGCCTTGATCGGTTAGTTTGCCTCATTGTATTTTTTTACCCTTTGAAACACAATACAAATACAAAACAAACAATCTGCCTGAGGAACTGGTACACCAGCAACTCCTGTGTTCTGCAAGGTAAAATTACAGTTTTTAGTCAATGGAGTCTGGTGGCTTTAACGACAGCGATGTACTCATTAATAAAGGTCTCTCTCTGTAGGGATTCAGTGTTTACAGACACTTGTAACAACAATCTGAGCCTATCATTTGCAAAAGCAAGCACTTACGTGGATATGTTTGACAGGGAGCAAATGCCAACGAGGATTATTTTGCAGCCCTTTTTGCAGATGCCGACAGCAGCGTGATACTGGACCAGTTTAAAAACATGTCCCAATTAGTCACTCAGATACAAGTACATGCGAAAATAACATCCAGTTGAAAAGAAGTTACCATTTAATTTAAGTACCTGGACAAAGTATTCTTAGTAGATCTACTACATTTAAACTCAGACCTCAGCCTCAGAGGGGCCATCAAACTGATTTACCAAGCTTGATTATCTGCAAAACAAACGTCTCTGGCAGTCATGATCAACTCGATGACAGACGTGAAGCTACAATAATGGCCATGAACTCACTTTACGTCCTCTTCATACTTGCAGCCGGCCCTGTAGTTCAGTGCATGAGGTGACAGCAGCTTATGACAACGTTCAAACCTAACATCAGTCTTGTTTTGAGTTTTCGCTGCAGATTTTTCTGATCTGAGGTGGAAACTACGATCCAGCATCACCAGAGCAAAGTGTGTGAGCATACAGCACTCTGTCTATTGAGCACAGGTGTGCACTGCTGATGGAGGACACCACACACCTGGCTCATAATTACACACCTCTCAGAACAAATTGTAGAGATTATTTTGCTTTTTCTAATCAATAATGTGTGTAAATAAATGACAAATGATTAGACGCCATCATCAGTTTTTGTTCATTCTGTCTAACAAAACCTGATTATCATGTGTCCAAATAATTTTCTCAAATAATTTTAGAAAGTATTTAGCATAAATTTAATTTCCTGTAACACTCTTAGAGATAGTTTTGAGATCCACACCCTGTCATCTTTTACATTACAAAATGTTACATTTTGATCAGTAATGATAAAAAGCTTAATCAAAGTTCTTCAGTCACGAATGCAAAATGTTGTAGAGTGCAGGAGGTCAATCCTGTTCCCCAGATAAATATTGCAGTTAATGTGAACATGACAAAAGGTCCTATTTACTCCAGTTTTAGGGTCGGGGTTAAGGTTAGGGGACCCTGGGAACGTGGATGTGCTCCCGAGTGCAACATTTAAGGATTAATGTATAGTTTTCTCAAATCTCCGAGCTGTCTGTATTCTAAAGAAACAGTTTTTCCGGTTTATTTCATGTAATTTATTTATTTGTTGGTTTATTAATAAGTTAGATGCTGTTGCTCCATTGTGCTTAGTAGGGGAGACGGGAATGGTTTTAACATTTTTGATATTTCTGTCTGTGTCTTGGAGCTCTTTTAAGCCAGTGTTCAAAATGTGATACAAACTAGTCACATGTGTCTGCCATTAAAGGGTGTAACAGTTTTTTCTGCAACACAAACAGAAAATGCATGCTTTAGTCTCAAACAGGAGTAATACCTTACAGTTCACCCAATAGTCTGGATTATTTTAAAATACACTGAAATGTAAAACTAGGAAATTCAAAGAAAACACACAACTAAACATGTTCATGGTTGTTACAACTAACTCAGACCCTTCTAGCCATGAACTAGCTTACCTTACAGCTTAAACTTGCGTGAAATTTGTCTACATAGGCACAAACAAACATGGTTTAATATTTTAACTACAAAGCAGACAATGCTATATAACCAAAATAAATTAAGTAAAAAAAACTTAATTCCTAAAAATTATTTTGAACCTTAACCTTGTGTGTGTCTGTCACATGGTGGTACTTTAACCTGGTGGAATAAGGACTAAACTGAGCATGTGCAGGGTGAATCAGGTGATTTTTTTCCTGATTGGAGAAACTGGACGTGTGACAACTGACATGTTACTACCATCCCCGGTTTCACTCACATGTTGGCATATATAGAAATACATAATATGGTATTAAAAGACATAAAAATACTTTATACTGTGGCTGTAATGAACGGTGCAGCTTGTAGTGAGATTTCTTTCTTCACAAAATAAATGTTTCTTGTACAGAAATAGCTTCTGACAAGCCCTGATTCGCAAATGCACGAGGTAAAATTATACACCTGCGACTCACTCACACTTCTCAGTAACGTATACGCTGTAATTAGTGTTTGATACTTCACTCCAGACAGACAGCAGACGGGGCAGCGGAGGTTTGAACCGTCACATCTGAGCAGTATTAAAGCCTTGGATGAAAACGTAATGTTAACATTCAAAACCGCAGAAAGTGCTTACGTAATTAGTTGGTAAGCAACGTGTTTGTTTGCCTGGAGGGAGGTGAACCCGGACCACACAGAGTCAAGAGGCTGATTCATCCTGATGCAGCTGAAGGCTACACGAAGCAAATCCAGCACATATAAGCAAGTATGTACAGTAAACATAAGTCACATGACCTAAGTTACATGATGTTTAACACGTAGAAAAACATTGTGAAACAGTTGTAGTTTGGTTAGCTTTAGGAAAAGATTGTTGTTTGGAAAAAAATAAGTACATCATGTAAAACATGTCAGCTTCATGTTGCTTTCACATGGCCTGAGTTTACTTCACTCATCCATCCACCCCCACCCCTCGCGGGGGGGCTGGAGCCTATCCCAGCTGGCAGAGGGCGAAAGGCCAGAGGATGCAGTCTAACGTAAAACAAAAAAAACGTAAACATGGGTCATAATGAGCTATATTATATTTGACCTATACAGCTGTTTTTCTAGTGAAGATGGGCTGGATTCTGATCCTAAAAATGCAATTTTAACGTCAAAGAAAATGTAGTTTTATTACTGTTACGTTTGGAGAAAACAATTTACCTGAAGAGTCATGTGACCTGCAGCAGAACATCTTAAGGCTAAAAGTAGATCCATCCTCTCTCATGTGCCTTGCATAACTTTGCTTCCTGTCTTTATGTGTTATGTTTCCCACCTGTTTGATAGTCTTCCCTGCCAATATTTTACTTGCTTTATCGGCCTCTCTCTTGTGTATATAGTCTGTGTCTTTCCCTTGTCTTTTGTTGATTCGTGCTCGTCTCTTTGTTTTGCCATCCCTCTCTTCAGTATTGCCCTGTGGTTTTTGACCTTTTGCCTTATTGTTGCCTGTGCTTTCTGGATTTGTTTGCCTTGTGTTTTGTAACTGTTAATTTGTTTTAGACTCTTTCCTGACGCATCTCATCATACGGCTTTCTCCCCCCTTTCTGTTTTATTTTTAATAAACAGAGAAAGTAAACCTGCCCTGCCCCGTCTGGAACCTGCTGCTGGATTAACCTGCTCCTAGCTTGACTAGCAGACGCTAGCTAAACTGTTGGAACTGAACTGTTAAAGTGCAGACGTTACGGCGCGTTCGAGACTGGTCGGAACTGGGATATTTCCAAGTTGAAACTTCCGACTTACGACATCAAAGCGTTCCAGGTGCATGGTGGTGCATGACGCCGAAAGTGAACGAAAACCTTGGCTGACCGTGACAAAGTGTGCACACAGTTGCACCCTCAGCAGTGCTTTAGGTGTTAATTAAAAGGATGGCAGTTTAACTGCAACAACCGACATAAATAGCCCATACCTTATTAGTTCTGTGTTCCCCTCTGGCTATAAGTTGGCAGCCCTCAAGTCAGTCAGTGTTGTTGTTACACTTCCTAATGTATTCACATTTTTACCAATAACTTTTATGCAGAAAAGATGACTTTACGAGATTCTTTACTGTAGCCAGCTACCTAATGTGTAAAACATATTTCTACATCAACATACATGCAGAACAGGTTTTACTATATAATCGTATGTATTATTTTAATTCAAATACATGCAAATATACGTTTTGTTGCCATTTAGTTTATGGTTTACCATTTACAAAGTGAGCTTCCATGGGCGCTGACATTGTTTTGTGACGTCATTCAGCTGCTACTCGTGAAGTCGGGGTTCACAAGTAGGAAATCCGACTTCAAGTGGCGTTCCAGGATAGTTTTCTAGTTGAAGGTCGGATATTTCCCAGTTCCGAGTTGCCTGGAACGCAGCATTATTCTTCTTCTGGTGTGTGTTTTTAGCTGTTACCAAACCGCATCAGGCACCGCTTCCCTCTGGACTGCAGTAAAACAGACCCTTATTTATATGTAGCCCAGGAAAACCCAGATGGATTGCAAACAGAATTGTGATCTGGATAATGGAGACAATGTAGCCTGTGTTTGATTATTATTGTCTTATTGTATAAGTAAGCACATCGTGAGCATTGTCCAGAGTCAGATTCCTCATATGTGTACACATACCTGGCAATAAAGCTGATACTGATATCTGGATTTTATCTGGATAAGTAAAAGCAAAGACAGGTGTAAATGAGGGTAAAGCTGTTTCATCACTGGATTACTTGTTAAAATTAGTAAAGTCCCACAGTATCAACCTGCAGAATGGTGTTTGACACAATCAAGTCTTATGTTTTAGTTAATAAAATTATGTTCCTTGAAATGTACTCCTTCCCTAGTTATGTTTTCCTGTTCTTGATGTGAATTGTCATCATGAAAACCACTAACACAAGAAGTGATGATCACGTTTCAGAGAACCTGACTGGCTCAGGAATATTCACCTAACTGGAGAACAGAGAACAGGGTTGTGGTTCCTTCATGCCCCGAGGCCTCCTCCGGGTTTTATGAGCTTTATCAGGATGGCTTTTACGGCAGCGTAGTTATTTTACAGCCCCCACCAGGAGCTTTACAGCATGTAGGAGCGGTGTTGAGTTTACTGACGGAGTAATGCAGCAGTGATTCCACACTCAGATGGAGGAATGCAGCCTCGTTAAAGCAGCAGAGAGCAGGAACGATTTATTCCTACTGAGTGAGGTAAACCAGGAAGAGACACAGAGGACCAGCAAACCTGGGGGGTAAAACATAAGCTGATGGGGAACTACAATAAAATATATGTACAATATGATTGAATCACAATTAAAAGCCTTCATAGAGGACCGTAGAGTTAGTTATAGACCTTTTGTTGCATGGATGTTGTTCTGGATTCAGTGTGTTGCATTAATGTACATCTTCTGTACTACTATTTTGCACATTGCAAATACTTTTGAACTTCATACTGTGAATATTTGCACATTTCCTGGTAATATTTTAAACATCCTGCACAAAACTGTACTTTTTTATTAGTTTCTACTTACTTATTTATTGTTATGCAACAAATTTTCAAAGCAAATTCCTTGTATGTAGAAGCCTACTCTGCAATAAACCTGATTTTGTAGAATCTGCTGTAAATGAGAATAACATGTAAGCAGATCTCAAAGCTGAACGTGTAGCTGAAACCGGTCCGCAGTTCGACTGTGATAAGCCCTGCAAAGATTATCATCTGACTTATGATGTTGGAAACTCACAAATTAAATCACGATGGCTGTGAAAGATAAGAATTTCATTTCATAAAGTCTTTTTTTGCATTAAAGGCTAAAAAAAAGTAAATAAAGAAAAAAGTAACAAAGGATGAGCACAGATGGTTCAAATCAGGGGCATAGCGCGAAATTCTGAACCATAGGCATTCTCTATGGGCCTCTCGCCGCATCCACGGCTTTTCATTCTAATAACTTTCTGTATACTCACTCCCACAACCTCCAGTCCAAGTTCAAATAAATACACAATGAATCATGAAGTAAGTTAACTAATAGAAACAGCAGATCAAGTGAAACCCAACAAAGAAGAGACACAAAAGAGAAAAAAAAACTTCAACGAAAGGTCCTTAAACTGTTCCAGATGTTTACTCACAGCTTCCATAAATAGCAACAGATTGTCATCTAGCGGCACCACAATTACTTAAATTACACGCACCTACACATCTTTATAAGCCTCACACAGCCAGGCCGCAGATTTCAAGCTGTTTTCTGCGGTCTGGAGGCTCAGCGGGTAGTTTGTTGGATTAGGGGCGTCATTAGTGGTTGAAGACCAGAATTATTTTACAGGTAACTGGATCCGACAAGACAAAGAATTACTGACTATGTGTGTTTTGTTAAAGATCTGGATCCTAATGCAAAAATGTCAATGGACTTGTTTTATATAAAGCCTGCACCGTAAAAAAGGCAACTCAAGACCAGTGGCATTTTCTCCCAGAGGCCGAGGGAAGCCAGGCTTCCCCTTTTTAAAAAAAATCAGACTATATTTATCACTTTTATAAAAACACAATGTTTTTAGTTTGGATAAATCTCATGTGCTGTTGCTGCCATCTCTACTCCTCCCCATTTCTCACTGAGTATTTTAATAATAAGTAAAACAGCGCCCTGCTCTAAATGCAATGTGTTGGATGTGTGGTTAAACACTATATTGCACCACCGTAGACTGACATGCAGTCTGACTCGAGGAGGCTGCACGTCGATGGGCAAGATGCTGAACCCCAAATTGCCCCTGGTGGCTGTTCCACCAGTGTAGTTTCTGTGAGCATCTAGGCTCAGTGTATGAATGTGAGTGAATGGTGGGTGAATGTGATGTAGTGTAAAAGCGCTTTGAGTGGTCGCAAAGATTAGGAAAGCGCTATACAAATACGGAGCATTTACATTTACCGGTCATCACATAAAATTCTTATCTTAGGGCCAAAAAACATTGTAATACAGTGAGTACAAGGGATCGACAACATCCAGGATTCTTCACAGACAATAGCTTGTGATCATGACTTGTTTGACAAATATGTTGCTAATATTTTTATTTTGGCATGACTGGAAAAGTTTGACAATCGAGGGACAGGCCTATAGCTGTACATGAATCAGTGGTAAGTCTGGGTTTGCAGCTGGTCAAGATGGGCCCTTTAGGCTCTGGGAAGTTTGGTGCCATCAAGCCAATTTAAAAACAACCAATGTTAAACAAAGTGCTGTACAAAGTTATGCAATTAAACACACACCAATCAAATAAAGACATACAACAGGAAATATAAAAACAAGACAGTTAAATACAAAACTGTCAAGCTAAATGCCAAAGAACAAAACTAAGCTTTAAGACGATTGACCTGATAATAAAAAGGAACTTTATTCCACAGTCTTGGGGCTGAAGATGTGTTGCAAAGCGAGCTAAGGGAGGACAGAAATGTCCTGTGGAACAGTAGTTTAAATTAGAATTAGAATATGCAGCAAAAATAGCAAGGACACAGCTTGCTTTATCTGGCCCTGGGTCGAAACATTCTAGTCATCATTGCTGTTTCAGTTTTGTGCAGTAACGCCAAACGCACAGTAATGTATTGCTTTTTGCCGTAAGTCATTTCAAAAACGAAATCCCCGTTTCAATCTCAGTGTGGCGGAGCGGCTCCGTCACTAAGTGCGGGCAGCGCGCAAGGCACGCGCGCACACACGCTCACTCCCTTCCAGCTTCATTAACCCCTTCACAAACCTCACTATAATGCATTTTTTCTTTACCGTTTTAGCAAGGGTGCACGTTGTAGCTCTACTCTTCTTTAAACAGACATTTAAACAAACATGATAAACACTTACTGCCTTGAGGTGCACTGCAGATTTGCTCTGCTGTTTCCCGTTTGGTTTGGCAAAACAGAAGCGCAACATTTCCGTGTTGTAAATAGTATTTTCTCGCGCGCTTTCATGATCACGTGAACAGCACAGTTGTGGTTTTTGGTTGTAATAATTTGTGTTGCAAATAACTGTTTTAGGGGGAGGGATAAACTTATTGTTGAGTGTAAGAGATGTAAATCCTTTTCTCTAGTAAAATGTGATTATTGTATTTTGTAAATATTGTCAAGCCTAGTGGGAGGGGCTACATGGCTTTAAAAGTGGCAGCTTTGGGCCTGTGAAGGCAGTCTTGGATCTGTGTTATTGTAGAGTCAGAGAGCAAGAGAGAAGTTGAGTTATTGATGAACTCTTACTGTAACTTGATTAAGGAGTTATTTTTTAAATTAAAAATAATTTTTCAAGTTTGTTTTCTTTATGCAAGATATTTTCACTGTTTGCACCTTGGAGGCCAGCACAACAAAAATCACGGCACTATTTGTTTGACTATGCCTGTGCTTTTCCCAGTTTTTTAAAGAGAGCCCCCTACAAGTAACACATGTTACAACACGTTTTAACCCAAAATTAAGTGTTTTTTTTTTAAAGCAATTCACCAACACCAAGAAACATTTCAGCAGCAGAAAAACACAAAATCCATGAGTTAAAGGCATAGCGTTTATTCCTGTTGCGAGAATCCGATGGTGGAGATTGTAGGCCGGGTGCAAACTACAGGGGAGCTTGGCTCTTCTTAAGAAGACGGTAGCTCCTTTAATGGATCATGTGTATATAGATTTATATAGGCTATGTGTTTGTGCTTTAATGAACTACTTTCCTGATCCTGTCACTTCATCCTGACTGATCCTGTCTGAGTGTTGGGAGATTCAAATGATCAATGACTTTATGCGGCTGTACCGCATGAGTCTTTCCCCACCGCTATTAATTAGAAGGTTTTTTTCATGACAAAGACCCGCCTGATCTGCGGATATAACTCTGCACATCACTAGAACCCACCTATGCACCTATATCCGAATAATGCCGCCATGAAATAGCAGTGAGAGTACCTGAAAAGTAGAGTAAAGCATTACAATTCAGAGACATTAATATTGCAGAAGACTTTACCCATAACCTTGACCCAATTAGTTTAATGAAATTACTGTGAATGATAGCCACAGTTTGGCGAATCTATGTTGTATCACATTTTGCATGTAACTTGCACAACACTGGTGCAGAGTAAAGCAACCCTGTCTTTATCGGCGATTTTCCTCTAAATGGGACCACAATTTACTAAATTATGCTGTGTAGAAGACTCGAAACTAGCGATTGAGACCATAAAGTCATTAGGAAAGTATTTACTGAGGTAGTAATTCAGGTGAGAAGTAGGGTCATTAGGTGATTAGGTCCAGTGCAAACTACAGGGGAGCAGCAGCCATACCAATGTAAACCCTGCTGCTGCTGATTGACTGAAGCTAAGCAGGTTGGGCTTTGCCAGTACCCGGATGGGAGACCACCTGGGAAAACTAAATTGCTGCTGGAAGTGGTGTTGGTGGGCCAGTAGGGGGCAGTCTTCCCTCTGGTCCTAATAATAAGATCCCAGCGCAGTGATGGGGATACTGCGCTGTAGGAGCTGCCGTCCTTCGGATGAGACGTAAAACTGAGGTCCTGACTCATTGTGGTCATTAAAGATCCCAAAGAGTAGGGGGTTCCCCGGTGTAATGGCAAAATACCCAACCTGGTTGTCGCCATCTAATCATCCCCCGCAGTAATTGGCTCAATGTTTCCCTCTCCACCTCAAGCTGATGTGTGGTGAGCGTTCTGGCGCTAAATGGCTGCCGTGCATCACCCAGGTGGTTGAGGTGAGTCCCCCCCACTTCCCTGTAAAGCGCTTTGAGTGTCTATGATAAAGCGCTATATAAATGTAATGCATTATTATTAGTGCACTCTAGCTTCTCTTTGCAACCAGTGGAGTCGCCCTCTGCTGGCCGCATGGCTTCACTTTACAGAGGTACAGCAGGACGTTGCCGCCTGGTATCTACCTCTCTGGAAGGTGACATTGCTGATTGAAATCAGAAAAGCCTGTCTGCTCTCAGTTACCTCTTTTCCACCAAAAAAGAACTGGTTCAGAACTGGTGCTGGTTCAAAGTTGGTTCAACTTGTGAACCTTCTCAGCACCTGTTTGTCTTTCCACTGAATAGAGAGCCCAGCGAACGACGTCACAACGTCACTGTGTACGTGGTAAAAGAACGGTTCAAGTCCAGCAAAGAGTTGATGCCGCTTTGGAACCAGTTTTCCTGGATGTCGAAACACAAAGAACTGGTTCGTGAGTAGGCACCGGCTCCGAACCGGCTCTCAAAATGCTTTGGTGGAAAAGGCTTGAATGATGCACAACCTGCAGGAAGCAGATGGACATCAGGTTGGGCTGCATTCAAGACTCTGCCAGGTTTGTGGTCACAAATCCAGCTTGCAGCGTGGACTGCAGAGCGCCTGATGGAAGGCCAAATTCAAAAAGAAATAAATCACCATCCACCCAGAGATGACAAGTGTGCGGAGAGGCAGTGTGACGCTCCTTCAGCCCGAGGGGAAAAAGAAAGACCCGCTGCCTCCCCTATCTGCGAGCTCCAGTGTGCTAAAAGTGAAACCATATGGGACTCAAACAGGGGAAGGTTAATGACATTTTGAGCAGGCACTAAATGTAATGGCACTCCTTGAACTTTTACGATGAACTCTGGCAGGCTGGACATAATAACCCCTCAACGACTTTACAGCCTGGGTCAATTATTAGGATCTGCTTGGGTTACAGTCCTGAGGTCTGCAGGGAGACGACTGCAGAGCGATATATCTGATTCAGCAGAGTGAGGAGATGGAAAATGACCAGAGCGATTTTCACCATGCAGGAAATTAAGAAAAATCAATATAAAATGGTGAATGTAAGATAGAGAGGTAGACACAGGGCTTTGGAAAACGAAAATGAAACAAATAAAAACAATAATAAAGTTCATACCTACACAAAGACTGCACAGTCATTTGTTATTAAAGTATTACTGTTATTATTAAATTAGAAATTGAGGCATCTTTTTTTTCCAATTCAAGTATAGTTTCTAAAAAAGGTGAGAATGATTAACAACATCCTAATAAATCCTTTTTAAAAACATCTGGACCTGCACCAAAGACTAGTCACTTGTTCTGTAGCTAGTGGCCAACAAATAATTTCCCGCTTCAACATTTTACTTGATATTTTCACCAGCTGTTTTCCTCATGTGACTAAGAAGTGCTACACGTAAACTTCTCATGTTTCGGCACAAGTATGGGTCCCACTGAGTCAACATTTCCATAAGGTAGGAAAAAACACAATGAACAAGAATTTAGGATTGATTAAGATAAAGGTGTAAGAATCTTAGAGTGAATTTCCAGCAAGGCGTTCTCCATAAACAGAGCGGCACGGAAGCTGAGGCAGGGTCTCCAGGAACACTAGAGCAGAGCAGAGGAAAACAGAACCAGTAACAGGCACAAAGATCTCAGGATGCAGGTTAAAGCTGGTCGTAGCATCACTTACAAACATGACTTAATAATCCGAGGGTATAAGAGCCAGCTCTGATGATCACAGGAGACAGGTGTGCGAACAGCAGATTGACTGCAGCTGGGGAGAACCGCCCAGTGGTCCAGTGGTGCAGCCCACAACGCCACCCTGAGGGAGAGGGAGGAAAGGACGAGTGAGAGGGAGAGGGAGAGGGAGAGGGAGAGGGAGACCACACACATACAGACAAGAAACCAAAACCCACCAAGCACCTCTCACACGCTCAAAAAGGTGTGACAAACTATGGCGACCTGTCAGTATCCCTCACTAGCTCCACCCTCTCGTCCAAATATGGGCCACAAAAACCACGATGCTGATGGCTAATCTTCACCTTTCTTACAATTTCCAGAATTTTCAATCAATAATGGAGAAAATGTTCAGCAGATTAATCAATAATGAAAATAATTAGCAGCTTTATATAAAATGATTGAAAAGCTCCACCTCCAGCTAAAACAGTAAAATCTACTTTTACATTAATGTATAATAATAATAATACTATATGGTATTATTATTATTATGCATAGGGATTGCATGGTTTACTTTTAAACATTCTGCTGTCATATGATGGCATAATGTATAAAAGTAAACCAGTCACAGGGACATTTTTCTGGTTTTACGGTATAGGTCCCACGTAGCAGAAGGAAGTTACAAACTAGATTTCACTTAAATAATTGTACCTTGCACATTCTCCAAGCAGGAACACATAAAATAATAAAATAGATGCTATTTGTATTCAAGCTACACTGTTAATGAGGTTCCAGTCCTCACCTTTACCCTTCTATTGTCCCAAAACAACAAAAAAAACAGAATAAGGAAAGAAAACACGAACACATACACATCTGAGAGAAAGTCTGAGATACAATTAAAAGTTCCTGTACACAGTCAGGCACTTACATCCTCACTTAAGCCATAGGTGTCATTTACACTGGGGACGCTGGGGACATGTCCACACCACTTTTTTAAAACAGAAATTGTTTAAAACTTTCTGAAAACATGCCATGCAATTAAAATATAGAAGAACCAAATGTGCATTGTCCAAAAAGGCAAGCTAATGATTATAAAATGACCCAAAAATGTGAACTTTAAAAACTTCTTGACACATTTCCTTTTTGGCCAAGTTTCCGTTCTCTGACAAAAGAGGAGAGGAGACTAAGTCACGCATGTGTTGCCTCAGCAGGAATGATATGACATGAGAAAAAGTTGATCTGCAGGAGAAACTGAAAGCAGCACAGAATGACTGAGAGTTGCTCTGACTTAGATTCTATTATATTTAAATATTTTGAAATGTCACGTCCTACCTGAATGTTGTGTTTCCCTTTACATACATAAAAACCTTTCCACCATAAATTGGGGCAGAAACGTTTCAGCAGAACGCAGGAAATGAAGTGTTTAATGATCAATATTTCCTGGGGGACGTCCCCCCACAACCCCTCTCATATCTCAACATTGAGGATATCTTAAAAACACTGTTTAAGGATCTTTTCTTCTCGTAACCTTAATATTGCTTATTTTGATATCTCACAAGCAAAGTGTCTCTTCACACCTCTAATCTGAGCTCTACATCCCCACCACTTTTCAACACAAAGTGACGCCCTTGAGCTGATACTTCAGACCGCTGTGCTGCTGTTCAGAGGAGAAAAACAGAACAAACACGCCCCCTACTGACCGTGAACCTTTATTCCTGTCGGCAGGACAGGCTCTGACAGCTGATCTGAGATCTGTTTCCGCTCTGAGCATCTGAACAGATGAATTTTATTCTTGTTGTATTACTGTGAGTTTTACCGTCTTCTGTATTCACCATTTGTTGACTTCTCTGCAACCTACATGTCTTCTGCCCTGCAAAGCTCCAGACTGGTGTAAAATATTCAGTTCTTGTCTTTAATTTTAGTTATTTTTAAATGATTTAAACTGACCACCAGCACAAAATATCATCCTCCAGTCGCTTCAGTCCAGAAATAACAAGTATCAGTTTCCAGAGTAAGATGTTGGTCAAAGGGGACGCCCCTCTGACCTCTGACCTCTCTGAGACCCGAGGTAGGTGTGGGCCTGTAGCTCTCCCTGTGTGGCATGAGCATGTTGACTAAACAGGAAAGTAAATGTTTTTTTCTCAGTCATCAGTTTGTTTGAGTTCATTAAAACATTGTTTTTGGAGATTACAAGTAAGTAGCTTCAATTAGCAAACCACAAACCAAGAAGTCATGGACTCTCCTGACTTTACCTACATTAAGACAATTAAAAAGACAGCCTACGATCACCTGAAGAATATATCAAGGATTAAAGGACTCATGTCTCAGCAGGACCTGGAAACTAAATCTTTTAAAATGCTGCTTTTGGTTTAAAAAGCACTGAATGGTTTAAGGTCAAAATACATTTCTGATCTCCTGCTTCGTTATGAACCATCCAGACCTCGCAGGTCATCTGGGACAGGTCTGCTTTCTGTCCCCAGAGTCTGAACTTAACAGAAAGAAGCATTTCATGCTCCAAATAACTGGAACAAACAAACTTCCAGTTAACTGCAGGTCTGCAGCAACTTAAATCTAATTTTAGGCTTTTCATTAAAATCTTACTCTGCACTGTAACTTTTACTGTTCTGGTTTTTTCTTTTTTGCATTTAACTCCTTTTAAATTGTATTAAAATGTGTTTTTATTTCCCCATAGGTTGCTTTAATGTTTAATGTCAAGCACTTGTTGCTAAAATGTGCTATACAAATTAACTTGCTTGGCCAAACCATTGATTGGACCTTGATTACGATCCAGAACCCACTAGCTGTTCTAAAATCACTTTAAACCCTGCTCCTCAGGGCTGCTCAGTTTTTTTTCAGATAGATTTTTACAGCTAATTAAAACCAGTTATTATTAAAAAGCTGCAATTTAGCACCAAATTAAGCAGTAATAATGAAAAAAAAACAGTGGAATTGAGAATCAAATCCAAACTTATCTCAGACATTTGTTTTTAAAGGTTTCTTGTGTTTTTTAAATTGTATATAGATATCACTTTTCCCTGGTTTCCCTGGTGAGGTTTGGCTGTTGTTTGAAGTGTTTGTACATCAGAGAGACAAAACCTGGATGAGTTTTGTCCTATTATGAATTCACAGCTTTGGGAACAGTAAATGTCCCTTAAGATTTCAGTGCCTGGACAGAAAAGTCTGAATGGCTTATATGTTTGTGGGGGCAGGTCATAGTTTGAATGACACATTTTGGGCCCATTGTTTTGGACATTCAGAAGATTACCATGAGATCTGCCAAGACGTTACATGCAACCTGTTCTCTCTTGCAAGTTGTGACTGAGGGGGTCTTCACCGAGCGTCCTTATGTGATGAGTTGGGATGAAACGTCATGTTCGTGAACATGCTTTAGAAACAATGTGAAACAGTCTTGCCTGAAATCTGAGGTTTCTACTCTAAAATAAGAAAACTGCTAAACAATATTACAAAGCCCACGACAGATAAGAATGAGCCCAGCAGACGGGTGAGAGAAAACACAGCGGTTTTTAAAGCGAGTCTTGGTGAAGTCACATGATCCAAATATAACTCTTAAGGCGTCTCCTCACATTCCCCCAGAGGCCAACAGGATAAAGTTAGCTGCTGAGGAAACTTTAGAGGCCCCTGAGCCTCGGGCCCCCAGCAGGCTGGAGGCAGAGCTCTGAGCACCATACAAGGAGTGTGAGAGCATCAGTGTGTGTGGGAGCAGCAATGTGTTGAATCACTATGGGAACATTTTGGGAGTGAGGATCATCGATCACCTCCCTTCACACCCATTTTAGTGGCACTAAAATGTTTGTTTCTCCAGTTCAGACTTGATGTTTGAGCAACACCTTGTTAATTTAGTTTTACCAAACACTGTGACCACTTTATAGGATGCCTCCTAATGATTTTTGGAAACTCTCCGACCTTTGCCTTTAGTGCCACCATCAGGGCAAGAGCTTAAACAGAAGAAATATAAAAAAGTTCAAGACACTATGGCAAGTCATGTGACGCACGCAAGCAGGAACCTCCAAGTTCAAAAAGTGGAGCCACTGTATAAGTTAGGGTTGCAAAAAATGGCAAAAAGAGCCAACTTCTGACTTACTTTATTATCCCAGTTAACACTTTACTTATGATTTTATGGTCTCAATCATTAGTTTCAAGTCTTTTTCAATACGGCATGATGCTCATTTACAAAACTATGGAAATTATTTATTGGGAAATACACAAAAGGCAGGGGAGGCTTTAGAGTGGGGCAATCTTGTGATTCACAAGTCACAGCAACCTGCCAATCAGAACAGAGGTGACTCATATCTGCTGCTCTGTGTACAGTTAACCAGTGCTTTTAAAAAAAGCTTACGAGGAGTCGGCCGTTCTGAGTCGTGATGACGCTTGAGGGAGTATTTCAGATGATTGTGACTCATAGAGTGTCCTTTTCACATTTGTCTTTATTGATTTGTTGTGGCAGGAAGGTTTGGACTGGGTTCAGACAGCTTCTGTAGCATCCACAAAATAAACTCATATCTTCATTGTAAAAGGTGTAAACATGGCTTTTCATGCCTGTTTAATGAACTATAGCCAACAGTTCAATAAATGAACATGTGGAATAGTTGTTGAGACACTAACAACAATAAATGAACATGCACATATGGAACACCGTACGTACGGTGGGCAATTAAGGTCAGAGTTATAAAAACTTAGTACACTTAAAAGACCTCTCTACTGACTCTGAAAAACACCAAAAGAAAGATGCCTAGGGTCCCTGCTCTCTGCTAAGTGTAACACGTTCAATGCAGCTTTCAACCAACAGCAGCACTTAAAAACTGTGGTTATGTCTCCGGTGTCTAGGAGACACTGAGGACTACAACTGTTAACCTGACAGCAAAGTCATGTGGTGCTGTCAGGATGAGATTTACGATGTTGTAAAGAAATTCTGAAAGTATTTTCCACAAATGTTTAATTAATGTATATTTAATTTAAAAATGTTAATCCGTCAGAAGCATCACGATGCAACACCCTCTCACAAAATTAAAGTCACCTCACCAAGTCCATGTGTTCCTAATTACAGTACATATATAAACTGAAATGCATTAAATAAAATGTAAAATATCAAGTGCACCTGTGTGTTCTGTATATAGGCAATGATCCCATATTCTTATTCACCTCTCAGATACACCATCAAACTTTAGCACCATGAATAAAATGATACTGATCTATCTTTTCATCATGCAATTTTACTAGTAAATGTACAAAATAAGAGTCATATATTTAGACTTATTTAAAATTGATAGCAGCATCATACCCATGAATTGACAAGTTTTACATTTTTATATTTATTATTTATTTCACACCCGTGTGTGTGATGCTGATTTTTACTCAACTTGTCTATGTTTCACAATGATTAACGTAAAGCACTTTGCTACCTGTATAGAAAAGTGCTATATAAAAAAAGCTATTATTATTGTTATTACTTCTATCTCTGATGTGTGACAGGTCAGGTCCGTTTGTCAATTTCAGAATAAATTCAGAACTGTTTTGAATTGTTGTAGTATTTGAAACTATTTCCAGCAAGATCAATTTACGGTAAATTTGTCCAGCTGCTTGTATTTTTATACATTTTTTTAGATAACAAGTCGGACAAATTGCTCTGATTTTAGGTGAATAAATAAAACAATCCAGGATTTTCTCACGACATTGTTAATCCTGTTGAAGGCTTTGAAACAGGATTTATGCAAGTTATACATTCAAAGTATTGTTTTACATAACCGAAAATTTTGGTTTCTGAAATCTTGTTCATGGTTCTTTAAATGGATGAGGAGGCAAATGAAGACACAAAGAAACAAATCCACACTTGTTTTCTTCCACATTTAATTTTATTGTTTATTTTCAACATGGTTCAGTTTGTGTGAATGTTTCCTTTCATGTGTGGAGTTTAAGACTTTGTTGTTGATGTGTGAACCTGCAGAAACTCTCCACACTCCTCCACCTCCCTCCAGACAAACAACAACAACAACAACAACAACAAAAAGACAAATCCTCAAACACCTTAAATATCCTACAGAGCGACACTGCTCAGACACGCTAACACGCTGTTCAGCCCTGTGTGACTTCACCGTCTGGTTCAGCCAACACATATAAGACACGTGGAGTTCATATAAACAGAAAGACAAAACAGCAGCGACGCGTTTAGGAAGTCTCGAACATCTTCTTCCTGTCAGCCTTGTCCTCAATGTTCTTACGCCAGTCGCCCACCGCGTCTGTAGGCTGCGGAGCAGAAAACACAAACACTTATTTAACAGTCAGAGACTGTTCCCCTGCACAGGGATGTTATACTCGGATTTTAAGATTGTTCTGTTTTAGTTTTTGTTGTTGTTTTTGACAACGATAAGAAGAGTTTCAGCTGAATATCATGGTCTTTCTCGGTGGAGTTTTTACTCAAATGGGAGGCGTTTTGATCTGGATCCAAGGCTTTGTTGTATGTTGTAAATCCCTTTGATTTTTGATTTAAAGCTGGGGTAGGCGACGTTTAAGAGCCAGCAGGTATTGATTATCAGTCGGACGATATATGCCATTTCGAGACAGTTGCCATCGGCAGATACCTGCACTCACAAGGCTGACATATCATCCTAAATGCGGCTGATCTAATCTAAAACTGACGTCACTTCTGACAAACCTTAAACACCAGGCACGTTCTGTAATCTGCAGCAGAACCCAGTGTTTCTATTTCATTTCATTATTAAAGTTTCCATCTAAATCAACAACGTTACTAGCTGAGATAACGTATCTTAGATTTTACTCTGCATGGAATAATGGAAATATACATGACTTTTGTTGTTTCTGTTTCTTTCCCTGCAGGCGGGTTCTCTGTTTTTTTAAGATAAAATCAAATGTGTGCGTTTACTGTGTGGACAAGGTCGAGACCCAAGCAGATCAGAGCCCACAATGTCAGTAATGTATCTGGGACAAATGGAATTAATAGTCGAGTAGTCTGCTGTAGGTTTCACAAATACCATCATCAATTATCATCATCAGTTATACAGGTTTAATTGTCTAACATCACTTGTATCAGTGGACTGACTGATGTACAAATGTGTTTTTGCCCTATTCCAATAAGTATTTGAGTTTCCAATATTTCTATTTTCATCCATAATAAGGACGCGTGGTGCACGCCTAGCTTATAGTCATCCAAAACTAATTCAGTTCTAACATTTGTTTTGTTTACCCATATTAATTCTGAACTGGTCTTTGGATGAAGATTTTTAAACTTAACACAACACGTTCTTTTCAAATTCAATAGGCAATATGATTTTTTTTTGAAAAAGTTATTAATTTATTATTCCTACACAAAAAAACAAATTACAGCATGTTTTTCATACTTTTTAAGGTTGTTCGGTTTGTGAGATCAGGAAATTTGCTGACTTTGGCCCGTTTTTTGGTTTTGTTTGATTGATAGAAGGAGAAACAATTTTGGATTCCCAGTTAAATCTGACAAGTGATAGGCTACATGGACTAAACACAAAGTACAAAGTTGCTGCGCCCTTCCATATTTACACTTGCTAATTTGAGTGCAGTTAATTAAGTGTGCTCACATTGACAAGTATGGCAAAAGGCAGCGACAGCATGTGCACATTTAAACTGCTATTAAAATGCCTCAATCTTAATCTCAGCGGGATTATACAACACCTAATCAAACATTAAGCCATGCACACGATTTTTGTCAACATGAAATCTAAACGTCGGACTTTTGAAAAAAGACAATGTCCCTCCTTGTGAGGATAAAAACGACAGAAGTTGAATAAATCCTGTAAAGACTCACCTCCTCTTTCACCTCCTTCTTCACCTGCTTCAGGTTGGACCTCAGGTCCATGTTGACCGTGTGCTTGGAGCCCAGCAGAGCTTTCAGCATGGTGTCAGCGGACATACGTACTTTCTTCAGAGCGGGTTTCTTCACACCTCTCAGATCCACCACTTTGATGTTCAGGTCTTGAATCTATGAGAAGAAAAAGTTTTTCATTTTAGCGTACCGTCCCTAAAAAGGTCCTTCTTGTCGTGATTCTGTCAGACGGCGTTTACCTCTTTGTCGGCCTTCTGCACTTTGGCCTCGATGTCGTACCGCTCCTCGTCGATCTTGTCGATGAGGGCGTGGAGCTTCTTGCAGCATTCCTATCGACACGCAAACACACAGTACTTATGTTACATATACGTGTACAACCACAGGTGAAGATTAAATGTGCGCTTTGGTGATCTGAAACTAAAGCTGGACAGAGAAACAGTGAGGTCTGTAATACGAATAAGGTGAATTAGGTTAACTTCAAGAATAACCTTCTTGGTGGCTAAATGCTAAAGGAGGCACATTCACCTGGCAGAGAGTGCAGTTAAGACTTTATATCTCACTAAGTGATCCACCCTATTTGCTAGAAAGAGCTTAGATTACATAGTTAAAGTCCCCCGTCCAGGATTGCTTGTTTTAGATTCACAGGATAATTCCTTAGGAGGCTTAGTTTCTATGACAGTTAAAATAACTATGTTTTAAATTTATTTGAACATGTTGATGTGCTCAACACCATGAGCACAATACATAATAGACAGAACAGAAGCTAGCAAAAACTGTGGCAGAATTCACACAAAAAACTGCCTCTAAAAACAATGTTTATTTTCAACAAAAGGTTTAAATCAAACAACTTTGTTGGACTTGTTGAAAGGTGTATTTTTCCTCTAGACTAAGAGTTTCCCCCTGCTTCCTGCCACGGACGCAAAAACTTCAAACTGACATCTTGTTATCTCTCTGGGGAAGGTGTTTTTGCATAAAAATGTTGAGTATTTCAGGAAATATTCAGCATTTACGTCTACTTCAGCTTCCATGTTTCCCAGAGTGCCTTTCAATATTCCCGAAATGAGGGGTACAAACTTGTTAATTAAAAGTAAGTGAAGCTGCATTAAGTTTCTAAGAAATTGGACCTTCTGCCTGTGTGAATATTCAGTTCATCCAAAATGGCGACTGTATCTTAATCTTTTTACTAGGTTTTTGAATAGTTTGTGGATGCTCCTCTCACCATCAGGTCTCCGCTCAGGTCCGGGGTGGGACACTGTTCGGCCAAGTAGGCCGCCTTAGCCGCCGCAATGTCCTTTGTCTCCTGTTCAAGCCAGGTCTGAGCGATTCCAAGGATCAGGCTCTGCAGGACAAACCACAGCGAAATTCCACCTAAGCAAATGTCCCTTTTAATGGTTTTCACTAAGTATTTATAAGCTAATATTTTCAGGAAAACCTGTGAATTTTTATCCAGGCCTGTTAGAAGTAGGTCTATAATTAAATGCAAACAGATTTCCTAAGTGGTTGGTTTACCTTCAGGTGATGCCTGCGGCTGGAAGTCATCTTTTTCCTGTTTGAGACAAAGTCATGTCAGATTAACATGAAATCATAAACCAAACCTATTAACATTTACAATGAAAATATCCATCTTGATGAAAGATAATTCGCTTGTCCAAAGCAGTTTTGCTTGTTTAAAGTACAGAGTATATTTTGAGCTGGTATCTTGAAATAAGGCTGATTTCTATCCTAATTTCTAGATATTAATCTTAATTCTTGAAAAACAAAACTATTTTTTCCCCCCTCTTTTCCAGTCGGAGTGAATGTCGTTCAGACTTACTCAGACATCTTGGCGGTTTTTGCGGTTCACACCCTGCATGAAGACACACATAAGAACACATTGACGGGAGAAAACATTTGAGTCTTTTTGACCTCTGATGAACGCCGTAGTGGTTCAGATCAGGATGTCAGTTTGATATTCTCTGAGATCAGCATGTTCTGCCGCTCTGATGGAGACGGATAGACACGAATATTTGCGCCGTAACGTGAGCCGAGGCCACAGCTGAAGAGCAGCGACGTCGCCTGAACTAAACTGGGACGGTCGGGATTGGATGTCTCCACTTGCCGGTTTACGACCATATCAGGTGTAGGGGTTAATTTAAAACAATTCTACACTGGAATATCATTAAATAAAGTTCATCATCTTTAAATTACTTTGAATATTAAAATATAAAGTCCAAATCAGGTGAAGTGATATCTTAATGATTAATTTATTCCAATTTTAGCTTTTTGATTTTCTTATTATATTTCTTATTAATATTTTTTAAAAGTTATATTTTTGTTTTAAAATTGCCTTCAGTGACTTCTCAGAACAGACAGACCCAAATTTGCCACCTTTATAAGTTCTATAATATTAATTTTTCTCACATGGTAAGGCTTAAACTTGACTTTTTGAAACTGTGAAGCTAAAAATAAAAGAAATAACAGCCAAGAAATGAATTAAACCAGATGTTCAGAAGATCCAGTTTCTCAATCTTGCCAAGACAAATGCTTTACTTATTAACCATGAATAATATCATCAGCCTAATATACATAGTAATTAAGCACTTAAGCGTCATTAAATCTGTCCAATTATTGTCATAGGGTGTAAAATTTTGCAACCAAAAAGCTTTTACGAGACAATTTTACATCCTCTGCAACAGAAAATGGCACAAATTTTTACTTGAGGGACTCAAATAAAACCGTTTTAAAACCACAATGTTTTTCTCAATGCAAACCTTTAAAGCATCAGATTTTAACAGCTGTTCAGATAACATGCCAAAATGGTATTTTAGCCACCTGATAATGATAACTTTCTAACGCTCAGCTGCAAACAGCTTCAGGACCATAAAACTCAACACAGTTGTCTCGTAAATTTAGGTCTGTCAGGAAAAGGTCAGAAGTCACAAACAAACATTTAGAAAGCGAGTTTAGGATGCCGGGGTGGGTCAAAGGTGGAGAAACGAACGACTATGGTCCCATTTTAAATGGGGCGTTTTAGAAACAGAGTCTGGTTGATAATGTGGCTGCACTGAACGACTATTTTGTTTCTCTAAAAGATGCTGCTCTCAGAGAAACTCAAAGAGGCTGGAGGATAAAAAAGAGAGACAAAAAGAAGGAGATTTCTCACCTATTGAGACGGGGAAGAAGAAGAAGAGGACAAGACACACTTGGTGGAAGAAAAGGAGACACTGCCTTGGCCACAGACAGTGAAAAATGAAATACGGTATATATGGTGGGTTGCGATGCCTCAGCAAAATGTCCAGATCCTCTTTATGGAAATGGATTCCCGGGCAGACCAATGGGTCAGCGAGCTCCTGAAATACACCCGGCCCAGCCCCGCTCTGCAAACCGCCCTCCCTGTGAGGGTCTAATCTGAAGATGTAGATTCACTCTGTGTGTGTGTGTGTGTGTGTGTGTGTGTGTGTGTGGGAGGGAGGGAGGGTTTAAATATAAAATAATTGGACTAACTGAGGCCGTTCTGAAACTCTTTAACCTTCAGGCTTCTCTAAACTTGAACCAGGACTCCTTAGTCCGCCTTAAAAATAAGCTCTTCTTTCTGATTTTCCCCTGAAGCAGCTGGAATGTTTGAATATTTCAATCCAAACATGAAATTTCTGACCACCATCAAAACATTTCATATGTTTGAGAACTTCTGGACATTATGTGTTTCTGAATGAGAGTTTTACCTGCATGCCATTTTAACTGAACAGGTTAACACGGGCTTCCTTTTATCATGTGAAGTCATTAGAGGTACAAACACAAATCAGCTATTTCAAGTATCTTCTGGAATCAAGTTTTATGATTTAAGGCCAGATGTGTTTCTTATTTTTTCTTTAAAAGATGGAAAATAGAGACTGAGATGAAGCGATGGATATCAACCCCATGTCTTGGTGTTAAGTACGTAGTAGTCAGGTCGTGGTTAGCCTAGCTTAGCATAAAGACTGGAAACAGGGGGCAACAGCTAGCCTAAACTTAAAAAATACACAAACTAATTCTTGTGTTTGAACTGTTCTCCCCTAACACCTGTTTGTGTTCTGTTTAAAATAACAGTAAGACAGTAAAGCTGTTTCCCATGTTCCCAGTCTTGCTAAGCTAAGCAGACATGAAATTGATCTCAGAAAGAAACAAAAACATTATTCCTTTCCCATAATGTTGACCTTCTTTTTGATGGAAATATATTAATTTAGAATAATAATCTTTGCTTGTATTGCAAACTGGTTATGTTTCCGACAACGAAAAAGGCGTCCCTTAACATGTGTGCAGGGGGGGGGAAATGTAGCGGAGAGAGGCCAAGGCTGCCGAAGGAGTCGCAGCAGTAAAAGAGGATATGGCCAGCGAGGACCAGCAGAACCTGAGCCGCTGAGAGCAAACAGCGACTGGCGGTGCCTTTGCTCAAACTGCCCTCCAGTGCCAACAGTGACCGAATCATTCTGCTGCAATGAATTTCAGCATGGGCAGTTTTTGTTGGATGCTGCCGTCGACGGCAACTTAGAGAGACCCGGTCAGACCAGAGTGTGTGTTACAATGCATGAGGTGCGCTGGAGACCAGGATCCCGAAGATAAACTGGAAAAAGACAACCAAGACCAGCAGCGTCAAAAGGGCACATGACCTTTGAGTGAGTATTTTTGTTACCTAAAGCTAATAGTTAACATTATAGGCTAGCACGCCGAGCGATGTTGGACTACTGTTATAATATTAAGGGACTATTTTGGAATATGTAAGATGCCAGTAATTATTTTGTCATGTTGCTTATTGTGTAACTTTATACTGAGGCTAGCTGAGCTAGCACGGCTAGCATTAGCTTTACTTGATAGACATGCCCCGACGGTAACGATATGGCTCTGTGCAAAACAAAATGTAGGAATTTATCTGCTTGAATTTATCTCTACGAAGCTCTCTCAGAGCTTCAGTGCTGCTCGGTGGACTTGGGTGTCAGAAGCTCTCATGCAATGCATTCTGGTACATGTAGGCATGGCTTCTGCTTTGTAGCGTTATATAGCATGCACTGGTGCACACAAGGTGCTGAAAAGTGCCAGTTTGATGTTGTGTGATTTTGGAAAAACTATTTAATATGGGGATAAATTTAACAAACAAATTAATCCTTATTTCAAAACATTTATTTCTAATGAAAACCTGTACATTTTGAAATGATGTGATGTTTTATCAGCGTACATGATGATGTTACTGTGTTTCAGTTCAGTCTCTCTCTCTGGGCGACGGTGTCACAAAAACAACCAAAAAAACAACGATAAAGTGTCTAAACTCTCGTCCCTGTGTGTCCTGCTGGATCACAGAGACACATTCAGTCACTCAGACCTCGGACGGGAACGTCCCCCCTCCTGTCGTCCTCGCCAGTTCAGGCAGGTTTTAAGAAGTCTCGAACATCTTCTTCCTGTCGGCCTTATCCTCAATGTTTTTACGCCAGTCGCCGGCGTCACTTGACTGTAGAGAACAGCAACATTGACTCATTAACACAAAAACAACAGTGCAAAACTTCACCATTACATCAAGATCACTTTAAACTTATAGTACAAGAGTGTCCCTCTGTATCTTTTAACCCATTTCTATTAAATGACACATTTGCTCTGTCTGCTTCTGTTCATTTCACTATAGTATAAAAATCAACCTGCAGGCTCCACAATGAAAACTCAAAAATACGCCACTGCAGTAAAACTTTTTAGTAAAAGTTTTCGGTACTTTCTACAAAAATTTGGAAAAAGATATTTACTTTCTGTTTTCCATTTTCTATTTTTTTTTTTTTACAGTGCAAAGAAATTATTGGAAATCAAAGGCTGCTGGAGGATGTTTACCACCGCAGCTTTGGAAAAACAGTTAACAGTGGTGCAAAGTGAAAAAGGATTTCCTGTAACTGGGCTGAAACATGCAAAAAGACAGTCGATTAACTTTTTAAATGTAAATACTTTTCATTGTTCATTGATGTGTTTCCCAGCAGGAAGTTTAAAGCCCCAAAACAAAGGATGAACTTAGGAATAATAAAAAAAAAGAAAGAAAATCACATGGTAAATCCAAATAATTTTGACGGAGAGATGGAGACGTCAAACCGAATGTGACAACCTGGAAAAAACTGGATCAGGACCAAACTTTCTGAAGATTAAATATCTCAACAGTCTTGTTTCCAGTCAGGATGCACGTTTCTGACCTTAATACCTAAATGTCACTATTCTGCTTCTGATACATGATTTCATGGTGAAAAGATTCACATGACTGTAGTCTTTAAACTCTTTACAGCTCGTTTCAAACTTCTGCTACCACATCTGTGATCAATTTGAACTCACCTCCTCTTTGACCTCCTTCTTGACCTGCTTCAGGTTGGCTCTCAGGTCCATGGTCACCTTGTGTTTGCCTCCCAGCAGAGCCTGCAGCATGGCGTCAGCGGACATACGCACTTTCTTCAGGGCGGGTTTCTTCACTCCAGCCAGCTCGACCACCTTCAGCTTCAGATCCTCAATCTGGAGGCGGAGAAACATCACAACATGTTAGACCAGATGTTGGGGAACATGTGGTTCTTTCTCCAAAGGATGACCATTTATTTATTTTACGCCAACGCAAGAGCTACAACATTTACTGAAAAGTGCTGAAACCACTGCTACAATGTCGGAACACAAATCAGAAATAGTGGATCCAATCTGAAACTTTTTAGAATACCTACCACGATGTGCATAAATTAATGGACAAATAAAAGTAGACCCGATCCAAAAGGATGCAAAGACGGTCAAAAAAGGTAAATGACACTCAATCCTAAATGAAAATCCACCAATTAAGTAGAAGCTTTGTAGAAAAGAGCAATACGTGTAATTTTTCCTACACTCTCTGCTTCAAAAACTCCCAATCGAATTTAATCTGGACCAAAATCTGAGCACCTCTACAGGTGCAGGTTTCAGAGTAGCATCACAACAAAAACCTGATCGTTTGTTTTCTAAAACTTCTTGGACAGTCATCTGAGTTCCCTCTTTCTGGCTTGATTATTAATTTAAAACGATTGGAATTATTAGAAATATTGCTGATATTTTTATTTAATGTCAACAATATTGTTTGACAGAATTCAGGAATAGACAGATGCATTTTTGCACCCCAGCGCCCCTCCTTGGCGAGCGGCCCGGGCTATATAAGTAAACATATATCTATAGGAGACGTCATTCAATCTCCTCAAATGCTTTTGAGGAATCTGCTGAGAGGCAAGCAAACAAACAGGGCCAGAAATAAAATCCAGAACTTTAAAAATGTTCCTGACGTGTATGAATAACACCTGTTTTACAGCCAGGGGTGGAATATAAATAAGTACATTACTGTAGTACTGCAGTTACCTACACATTTGAGGTACTTTACATGAGTATTTACATTTTATGCAACAGTCTACTTTTTACTCCACTACATTTGTCTGACTTTTCAGATTATAATTTTTCATCATAGCCTTCTTGTCCAGTAAAAAACCCGCGTGTCTTCAAATTTGTTTGTGACAAACTAAAATATAAAGAGTTCCTGCATGGTTTGAGAAAATATCCTACTTCTTAAGCTAAATTAATTAAGAAGAGAGATTTATAGAATATGACGCATTGCTGTGACTTGATCTACCAAACAGGATATAAAGGAGTTAAAATGAACTCAACCTTAAAAATATAACACAACATCAACATTAATGCAGCAGGAATATTTAATCCAGAGACATCAGATATAGAAACACAGACAGGGAACATTTTACTGCACCATACTTTTACTTACTACAAGTACTTTTCATACGTTAAGCAAACTTTTCTGATGATACTTTTACATATGTGAGGTTTTGAATGCAGTACCTTTACTTTTGTGTGATATCGATACTTTTACGTAAATAGAGCATCTGAATACTTCCTCAACTGCTGTCAGTGAGACAGGAGAGTCGCTCTGAACAGTACTGTCAGGTGTTTTTTGAGAATTTTACACGGACAAATTTTAAATTCAACAATTTTGGACGACTGCTGAAAAACATTTAGTCTTCTCTGATTAATCATCAATCAACTGAAAGTAGTTCTACGCCATTTATTCTTCTCAGACCTTAAAAGTGATTAATCTGCTTCAACAACTGATATGTCATAAAATGAAACAGAGCGCTCCTCATGTATATAAAGACATTTAGATTTAAGAAAATTGAGCTGAATTGGCTGAAAAACCCTACTATAAGACTCCTCACATCTGAAGTCATAACTCACCTGAGAACACCGTAGCAGATAAGTTTGTCTCTCACCTCTTTGTCGCTCTTCTGCACTTTGGCCTCGGCGTCGTACCTCGCCTCGTCAACCTTGTCGATGGCGGCGTGGATCTTCTTGCAGAGTTCCTGTTGATACACAAAATGAACACACGTGAACACGTTTAAACACATGGATGCGGTGAGTTCAGATCACTCCTGAAAAACTGCATCATGAAAACTCAAGTTCAGTTGTGGAATGTAACTACTTACTAAATTACTGTACTTAAATACCACTTTGATATACTTCTACTTTACTTGAGTGTTTCTACTTGAAATGCTACTTTATTGCTTGTACCATGGGTCCCGGATGTAGGGGCTCCAAGAGGCCATGGGCCCCAAACTTTACGACCCTGCATCAGATTCTTTTTAAGTCACTAATCACTGTATCTGCAAATGCCCCTATAGTCCCCTCTACTCTAAGACACGCAAATGAAAAATGGGAAGAATAGGGTATTTACATTTTAATCCAACCAAAGAGTGAATGTGTGGTTAATCTACCTCACTGTCTACCAATGTTATTTTCTTGCTAAGAGGTGGGAATGAGCAAAGCCTGGCAATTTCTCTGTTGTTGGCTGCAAGAAGATCCAGCACAAAATTTACTTCCACCATCCGAGGACGAGAGTTGGAATAACTTTATTTTTGATGTCTGTGAAGATTCTCAGTCATCTACGTCATAGATATCCAACAAAGGTTAAAGTCAAGGGCAACCGGACTTGGTTGAAGATACTGGAAGACGTTTCATCCCTCGTTCAAGTGGCTTCTTCAGTTCTGAAGGATGGACGATGGACGAAACGTTTTCCTGTATCTTCAAGTCCGGTTGCCCTAGACTTTAACCTCTGTTGGATTTATTTTTGATGGAAATGACCTGATAATGACTTTAAACTTGGAAGCTGTAAGTTTGTCTGTATAGATTCTCAGTCATCCAGGTCGTAATTATTCATGGAGAGTTAAAATCAAGGGCAGGTGAAGAGGTCTGACTGACTGGCAGGGAATCCCAGCTATTTAACCTCTGTGGGGTCGTTATCAAGGTGATTGGCTCGTTAATCTTCCTCACTGCTGTGACGACGCTGCAACAATTAGTTAATTAATTAATTAATCGACAACTTTTTTTGATAATTTATGTATTGCTTTGACTCCATTATTTAAAGAAATCCTCCAAATTACCTGATTTTCAGTTTCCTAAATGTGAATATTTTCTCCTTTCTTTACGCTGCTATGACAGCAATTTGAATATATTTGGGTTGTTGACAAAAGTAGACATTTGAGGACGTCACCTTTGGCTTTGTGAAACACTGATCAACATTTTTCAGTTTCCTGGACATAAGGACCAATCAATTTATCGAGAAAATAAGTGACAGATTACTAGTTAATGAAAATAATCACAAGTCACATGACGCCAAATGTGAGCGTTTGTCCTAAGAAGACGTGAAAGGAAAGTGGGGAATGGAATATGAACCTTGTTGTGCTCAAAAGAGTATCCCTTATCCTTCCAATGTAGGTAAACTGTTTTTCATTTTAGCCTGAACTTGGTGTTCCACACCTAATGTGGCTTTGGTGTCTATTGTACACTACTGGATTTAATACAGAGGGACGGCCAAGAGAAAATGTGTGAACGTTAAGTCTCTTTTGTTTACTGTTTTATACTAATCAGACCACAGCAGTGTCGTTTCAGTAGAGCGTTTCAGTGTCATAGGACACCCTAAATTAAGGAAAGGTCTAGGTACATCGTTATGGTCTCACCATGAGGGCGGCCTGGTCTCCGCTGAGGTCGGGAGCGGGGCAGTTCTCGGCCATGTAGGCCTCTTTCGCCGCCGCAATGTCCTTCTTCTCCTGCTCGATCCAGTTGGCGGCAATCTGCAGCATCAAACTCTGCAGGGAGAAGACGAACGTGTAAAATGAAAATAAAACAGCAAGACGATAATGTAAAGCAAAAGAAGGTTTTATTCTTACCTTCAGGTGATGCCTGCGGCTGGATGTCATTTTCTTTCCTCTGTGAGACAGAGATTAGACTTTATCAGTACTGATGGATCATCACACAATATGTTGGCTGATTTGATAAAGTTTCATTTTGTCTATTTAATGGGGGCTAAAAAAAATTTTTTAAGAATAATTAAACATTTAAGGAAGAATACTTATTATCTTTTAAAATAATTAGATGAGAAGAGTGATACGACTCTCACGTCTACAGCTGGTTAGCTTAGCTTAGCATAAACTGGTAAACAGCTGGCCTGACTCTGGCCAAAGGTCAACCAGCACCTTTAAAGCTCAGTAATAAACATGTTATACCTACTTAAAAATAACAATTCACTATTTACAAGGGGAAATGTGTCAGATTAGTTCTTGGGGAGTCCTGGAGTCTCTGCTTATTGCCTGGCAACTGCCCAGAGCCAGGAACATTAAATATTTAATTTCCCCAAAATGTTTAATCATTCCTTTAAAATAAGCTACCTTACATTAAATTAAATCATCCGCTTGTGGGGTAAGATTGTTTCACTTTATTTTAATTTGTTTCATGAAAGAAACATTTTAAAAAACGATCTGCCTGCTGTAACCTGTTTCCCCTCGCACATACCAGCAACATGTACAGCTGCTGTCATCTGAAGCTGAAGCTTGACCTTCAAACTGAACTGGTGCCTTCACATGTGTTCGGATCAGTTTAAACACATTTCAGACACACCAGCAGCTTCATGGAGTCACTCTGTGAGTCCAGCACTTTAGTAAAGAGGGAAACGTCTCAACAGCAGTCTACTGGTCTGATTGTCATGAATAGATGTGCAGAGATTATTGTTCAGCAGAGGATGAATCGTAACAAATTTGTTTACGGTCGACATTTAAATTGAGTTGTAAAGGTACAATATAAAGACATTATGTCCGTCAGACTCAGCTGTACTTAGATTAATGCTGATTCAGTTGATTTCCTAGTGTCTGTGATGCTTTACAGCTTCTCTGCTTTCTGAAAACATTTTTAAATTGTTTGTACAATTCAATTTTTGAGGTTTTTTTTGTTCAATGCCTGGCTCCACTTTTATAAAGGTTGGTGTTGGTGTGAAAACATCCACTGAAAGATGCAAAGTCAATGATTTTATCTGATATGTTGTTTTTGTATAAATATGTGAGAACATTGTACCAAACTAAAGCTGAATGCACAGCTTAGTGTGGTAACACTTTACAGGACCCATAGTTTGAAAGTGATATGTCACTATGCATAAATATACTTTATATCTAAATTCCTAAGCAGGGTCATGGAAAGAGCTGTTTACTTATATTACTAATTTGGTCTTAATTATAGTGTAATGGAAAAGGTGTTCAATTGGTACACATCCAATCAATCAATCAAAAAAATTAATTTCTCTGCAAGCAGCACACAATTTCAACAAAAATAAAGGTATTTAATTAATATTTATTGGGTCAGAGTTGAGCTTTTCTTTCATGAAAGCTTCTCTGGGAACTTCTTCTCAACAAAACAAACTATATTCAATGTAAAATCCCTGTTTCAGAACTTTGTCTCCAATAAATTATATATATTAACTCTCCAAAATAACCTTTCTCTTCTGAAATGACTTGTGTTTGAACATTTTATTTACACCCCCAAAGTCAATGTCATTTAAGAACCGGCTGCTTTTTCCTGACAGCAAAGACTCAAAATCCAATTAATGCAATTAACTCAGATTAAATGTTTGCAGTGCTTCTCATTTAAAGGTTAACAAGAAGAAGAAGACGGCGTGTACTCACTCAGACATTTTGGCGGTTTGTGATCTTCACACCCTGTTCAGAGACAGAAAGCACTCATCAGTTAGTCATGAGCAGACAGGTTACATAAAGCAAACTGACTCCGTCCGCACCTCAACAAAAAAGGGCTTGTTGCCTCCCCCCAGTATCGATCAACAACCCTTTGAACTGCAGCAGGAAACACGACTCTTCACTATGGAAAACCGTCTGCCAGCGACCACAAACCAGCTAATTTTGGACAGACGGGGTCAGATGGCAGGCCCTACGACTGAACAGTTGCCCCCTCTGAAGACAATTTTGGTATTTAACTTCTTACAGCGAGCCAGTGATCCCAACACGAAATGCCATGAACCAAATGTGGCGCTAAGCACGCGGTGAGAGCCGTTAACACCAATTCCAACATCCTGCAGGCATCCAAACCATCGGCTAACACACAAGGTCTTAGATCAGAATCTAAAGAATCAGAAACTATAAAACTACAAAAATGTAAATTTGGATCTAAGAAACAAAAGATCGACAAAATCCAGGATCCAGGATGTAAAAACACTTTCACAAGTCAAACACTGAGTCAGAACAAAACTTCCAGCTAAAGCCACAAAGAAAACAACAACATTATACATTAAATTTACAAATTAAAGAATCAAATGAATTTAAAAATATCAGGTAACGCTTTAAATGTCACATGTCGTCATATTTGAATACTTCCTGAGAATTTCCGTGGAAAGAAGTTTGTTATTTGGTACTAATTATAGGGAAAATGAAAGTGTTCAATTAGCGCAGCGTTTCAGTCCCTGCACAGCAGGTCGGCTGCACAAACAGGTACCACAGGTGAAACAAACATGTGTTTGAGTGAAGCTTTTCATATAATTAGCACCAAATGAAACTTTTTTTGCAGGAAATAATGAAATGATTTTGATAAGTTATTTCCGAATTATTTTCAAGTATTCCAAATTTTCAGACACGTAAAATAAAACACCAGCAAACTCTGAGAAGTTCTACTTTAAAGATTTAAAATCCCAGCGGGCAAAACGAACCATCACTTTTAATTAATATACATATTAAGCCTTAAACTTTCACTTACACCACACAACATTAACAAAAGACGATCACCTGATTTTTATTAAAATGTCTAAGTAAAACATCAAAATGACAAACTAGCTTCAGTCCAAACTTTAACCTGCCCGAATGTCCCGAAGTTATTTCACCTTTCAGCTCAATGTCCAATAAGTCTCCTTCTCTCTGATTCTACCTCCAAACGTCTGGACACAGTCTCAGAGGTCAGAGGTCACACCTGCAGCAGCACCTTTAAAACCCAGATTAAAGCCTCTCTGCAGAATAAACTGAAGTCCCACCTGTTAAGCAGAACTCAGAGTGACTCTCCGTATTGTTTCCTACCAGAGTGAACGAAGCAGAGCTGCAGAGACTCTCACCTACTGAACGTGACGAGGAGGAGCAAGACGAAGAAGGGGGGGAAACACTGCCAAGTCCTAAACAGTAAAGATTATACAGGGTATATAGGGTGCGAAGTGCTCGCTCAGCAGAAATGTCATCCCTCTTTATGGTAGCAGAGCCACTTCAGACCAATGGGCCGGCAGGTTCCAGAAATACCACAGCAACCCTCGGAAGAACCTCGTAAACTTCTGCTGCAGGAAGTCACCTCCCTGGACTGCTGCAGGTTTCCTCCCACAGAGACGAGTGAAAAGATGAAGGAATTGTCACAGATGCTGATCACAGATTCACTTTCTTTATAACGGCAGATTAACAGGCCAGTGGTGAGAACAGCGTGAAAATCTGTCACAGCCACAGGGACTCATTTACACTCAAGTTCAGCTCAAGTTTAATCTCAAGCGTCAACCGTGAAGTCAGATGGATCAAGTGAGGAGCTTCCAAAGTTTATTTAAAGTCTTTTTAGTAGGAAACTCCCTCTATCACTACAGACTTTCACTTTGAATAGTATCCATTTAAAGTGTCTAATTCAGACTGCAGAACCTGAATATTCACTTCAGATAAAGTTAGTTTTGTTCCCATCACTTCCAGTTGAAGGAAGAAGTTTCAGCCAGTATGAGCAGGTGGAACAATTGCGGTAGTCATGTTAGTATTGTCTCAAAACGTACGCATCGTTCAGGACTTTGGGGGTGCTGTAAAAAAGTAAATTTAATGATCAAAGCAAATGTCAATTTGACTAATATGTTGAATGATTACTGACAAAAAAACCTGCTTCAGTAGATCAACATCCGGATTAAAAAGGCAGGTTCAGTTTTATAAACGACGAGCGTTTAAATTTGAGTTTTAAAAGTGTGGAGCAACGGGACTGACATTAATCCAAGTTAATGGATTAAATATAGTTTTAAAATTTGATTTGTTTTAGTTTAAAATAAAGCTTCAAACTTTTGGAATCACAAAAGTTCATTTATTGCACAAACCAGCTTCATTCTGAGGAAAAATCAAAATATTAAATTTTAATTAATATTATTTATTTATTTATTTTTAAATTTGGAAATAAATTGTTTTCCTTAAATATTAGTTAAACTGAGTCTGAAGCAACAGAACTGACATTAATCTTACATTTACAGATTCAACATAGATTTAAATTTGAGGAAGACTTCAATTGTTTTTAGTTTAAAATGAGGTATCAAACTTTGGTGCCACAAACGTAAAAGAAACTGTGATTTACTCAAGCTCAAAGCTGCTTGTTGCAACTAATCATTGGGAAATATATATTTTATCTTCATTTTAAACAAATGACATTACAGATATACACATCAATAAATGTTAAAGTTGCCACCATGTAAGAATAAATTAACATTTAAATGTCATGAACGTGTGAATCAGTGTTAAATCAAAGTATAGCAGTGTAATGATTTCTGGTTGGTTCATCTTTCTATCATTACTGAGCATTTACTCCATTTATATCGTCATCAAAACAAAACCTAGAACTGATAAATTACATTGTTAAGTATATAGTTATATTTAATTCAGTAATGGGTGCTGATTTAGTCAAAAAACAAATTATTACTTGATTTGTTTAGTTAGTTTTAACACTCCAGGATAAAACCAGATGTTACGCTTTCATCAGTTTCAGTAAGAACTTCCTGTTTCCTTCAAGCATTTAAGAGTCAGCCGTTAGAGAGTATCTCTAAATGTCTAAATCCAACTGAATTTTATTTTGAACTGTTAACAATATCATATACAGTTATGTCAGGCTGAGGTTTGGGGAAATATAGGCGTCCATAATTTTTCCCATTGATGGGATGGAGCAGCCAAGTTTTACTATTTACTCAAAATGTAGCTGCAATAAAAAGCTGGAACAACATTGTTTCTCCAATATATATAAATATATACACTTTAAAAGTAACTTTAAGGGAACCTTTATGGACGACATGAGGAGTTAAATACAAAACATCAAGCAATGATTAGATTAACAATAAAGTGAAAAGAGGAAAATAAAATTACTCACCGTTCGTAGAACTTCACGGCGCTGACAGCTTCGTTTGAAGTGAAGCAGAATTGTGATTTGGTGAAAATATTTGGAAAGTAGCCGTGTTTTTATGACATGAAACTAAGGGGGGATGGTTTGCAGGTAGAAGAACCAACCAGCAGAGAAAAGACTGCTGACATCTGGTGGTTCATGGCGAGCAAGACACTCAGTTAACCACAGGACAAATATAGATTATGCAGCTATTTAGCAGCTTTCAGTTAAAGTAACGTCTTGTCTCTGGAAACAGCTTCTTCTGATTTGGAAATAGTCTCTATTTCTGTATGTCAAGATATGTCAGGTTCAGATTAACGCCAGTATCAATCTGGTTTAGAAAATATAAAGTGAATTTTAGATGTCGCTCAAGCTAAGTTATAAAAGAAAACCTAAATCCTTTAGCTGCAAACAAAAACCAGGCAAATCCCAACTAAAAAAAACTACCTTTTTACCTTTAAACATCCAAACATCATCTGGGAAAAAATGCAGTATGACAGCATTGCCTTATTCCAAAAAACATTTAATGGCACGGGTTTTTTTCAATTCCAAGAAAAAGGTCAGAGGTAACAATGGAAAGCGTTAAAGTCCTTAAGAAGTCTCGAACATCTTCTTCCTGTCGGCTTTGTCCTCAATGTTCTTACGCCAGTCGCCGACTCCCTCGGCATTCTGAAGGACGAACAGATTCAACACATAGATGGACGTCCTGCAGTGAGGCATGTCTAAAGTAAATGTATGTGACGTGGCTCACCTCCTCTTTGACCTCCTTCTTGACCTGCTTCAGGTTGGCTCTCAGGTCCATGGTCACCTTGTGTCTTCCTCCCAGCAGAGCCTGCAGCATGGCGTCAGCGGACATACGCACTTTCTTCAGGGCGGGTTTCTTTACCCCGGCCAGGTCGACCACCTTCAGCTTCAACTCTGCGATCTAAAAAACACAGACCGAGGCTCAGAGACCAAACACAGCTGACGGACACAGTCACAATCACAGATGCTCAGAGTAAACCCGAGTCTGTAAGAACCCTGACTTCGAACACAAGCTAATAGCAGAGGAAAAGTTCAGTTTCTTAGTCCTTATTAGTGGAGTCTTTGATGAAAAGTGTTGGCCAAGTCTTTTTTCCTATGAAGCAATATTCTGGATCTCACTTAGTTTTCACATGAACACTAGGGTTGGGTATCAAGAACCGTTTCCAAGTTGGATTCATTACCAAGTTTCCAAGATCCGTGGATTAGCTACAGTGCAAGATATGTGCGTTTTGATTGTGCTTATCGGTTCCTAACTTTCAGCATATTTCAGTGGCTTTCCCGATTTGCAGTGAGCTGCAGTGAGCATGTGGACCGCGAAACACATTTGAAATTGGTCGGGCCCATCGGGCAATACTCGCAATACCACCACCAATACACACGCGCGCATAAAACACCAGCATCCCTTTGGTCACAGAAGGGGTCACATGGCACAAGCCAAACGATTTTTAGACATTTACATTTTTTCATTTACTGACACTTTAATCCAAAGTGATTTACAATTACTAATTATGTCAGAGGTTACACCAAAGGAAGGCATCGTATCCATTGCACCATCTCCACCCCACAGAGTTCCGAATGTGTTGCTTTCTAATAGGCTGTCTGTCATCATGGTGTATGAAGTCCCTGACTATCCTCAAAGCATTCACTGTGGTCAAAAAATCCCGTGTGTGTGGGCGCACATCAGGCTATTTAGTTTTCTCTGGGTCATGGGTCTGGGTCAATGACAGCGACAGAAAAGGCAGAGTGGCCAGTATATATACATACATTGTGAAGTTGTGCTTCAGTGGGCTCGAGTTAGATAACGTTAGCTTGCCAGCTACTGCCGAGAAGTTGCTAGCATTATCTGGTGCAAAATACTATAAAATACTGATCCATATCCATACTATCATGTGTACCATCAGAATTATGTAAAAGTGTTGATTTAAGCCTGCTCTCTAAGAAATGATGTAAGCACAGCAAATGGTGAGTGATTTGTTTATACTAGCATGCAGTAATGCAAGGCAGGGGCAGCCAGCTAACAATAGTACGGATCTGCCAATTTATGGTTTGTAACTTTTAGTTTAAATTTATCGTGGTTATAATGATACTCAGGTAGCTTCTACACTGTCTCAGGTGCTGTAACTTACGTGACCCACAAAATATCCGATTGCAACATCACGGCACAGGACAAGAAGTTCACTACAGTAACGTTATAACATTTAGTCTAGCTAACTAACAGTTTGTATTATCATCCAATACATTTAGCTACACTGACATTGCTGAGCTTCTCTGGTGAAAGATAATACAAATATTGGTTTAGAATTATAAATCAAAGGGTTCACACAGATCTGGGTTCAGCTACTTAAGAGAGAATTAATTCCCCACTGTACTTCCTCAAAATCTGTAACTAAGAAAAATCTCTACCTCCTTGTTTGTCTTTTCCACTTTGGCCCCGGCGTCATATCTCTCCTCATCGATTTTCTCGAGGGACTGGTGCAGCTTTTTGCAGATTTCCTGTTTGTGTGAAAAGAGAACATTTCTTTCTCACAAACTCAGCTCTTCACATCACCTTTTTCTTCCTCATCACTTCATCTGTCATCAAGTTTTAACTGTGTGTTTCAGCATTTTTACCATCAGAGCCGCCTGGTCTCCGCTCAGTTTGGGGGAGGGGCAATTCTCCTCCAAGTAAGCTTCTTTGGCAGCTGCGAGTTCGATAGCTTCCTGCTCCAGCAAGGTAGCAGCAATCTGCAGCACAAGACTCTGCAAGACAAACACACAGAATTTGTTATAAGTTATTACAATAAGGCGAAACAGACAGACAGCAACATCACAGTCACATTAAAGTCGTGTTTGTGTTCACGTGTTGGACCTGAATCTAATCGATTTTCTAGTGGATGATAAAGATATTCTCTTAAATCTTACTTTAAGATGATGCCTGCGGCTCGATGTCATCTTCTTTCCCCTGTAAATAAGAAAAAGTGATGTTAATGAGCATCCAGGGAGCCTCAAGAGAAATTCTCCCAAAAAAGTAATTTTAGTAAATTAGTAATTTTAATACAAAGTTCAACTTGTCAAACAGTTTCTTCCCTTGTATTTAAAAACAAAAACAAATCCAGATTGTAGAAGTCTCTGTCAAAAGGTAACTTTGGTATTTTTCAACCTGGAACAACATTTTTTTCTAAATTAGTGGAGGTTTGAGCGAGCGCACTTCAGTCAGCAGCAGTGAAACGGGGCTGCAACTTAAAGGCAGGGTAGTTGAGTTTCAGAAACCAGCAACAAACTCCCACCCCCTCCCTTCTGGGCGCCTTCACAAAGCCACGCCCCCAAAACATGTGAAGGGGTAAGAAATCTAACTTTATTATTATGAAAATAAACAACTAACCCGGCAGTTAGTGTTCACTTTCTAGCTAACATGTTAATATTTCCGATTTGGGGTTCTAACAACTATTTATTCCCTTACAGGCCAAAATCTGAGGACTGTGGACAACATCCAGACTACAGTGTTTCCATGCACCACACATGGCTGACCGTCCAGACCCAGGACAGAGTAATGGACAGTTCAGTCAGGCAGCAGACAAACAGTTTGCAGTGTGGCAATGTGGAGCACTTAGTCACTGAGTCGCGATGCTGAGTTGTTGTTTCTGGAAGATATGCAGCTGTTCTCCTGATCCACAAACACAACACAGAGGTTTAATCCTAGCAGGGTGTCAGATCTAATGTCTCAAACTGACACAGTGCTACACAAATAATTCATTGTTTTTGTTTAATTCCCAATAAAACAAAAACAGGGTGGAGAAAATAGAAAGTATATTTCCCCTGTTCTGGATAATATTTTCTTTCTTTTTTAAATAAAACACTGAAAATGATAAATGCCTTTTCTTTAGACTCACAGCATAAACAATCAAGCAACTACATGTATGTCTTATGTCTCCAATAATGACATCCAAATGTGATATAACACTTGTTCATTGTTATTAAATGCTACTAAAACTACAACCTATATCACAAATAGATCATTTTTAAACATCATTAAAAATATACAGAAAGAAAGACAAGGTGTGTCCAGAGGTATCTCGACTGACTATGAAGCCAGACTTTACACGTAGCATTGTATCGCTGCTGTAGAGATGATGTGATATATCACAATCTCCTCGCTGGCATGATTACCACATTTCAAAAACAACCATATTAATTAGGGCCCGAGCACGAACCGTGGTATTTTTTTTCTTTTTCTTTCTTTCTTTTTTCTGCAAAGTAAGCTCAAATTTTGGCGGCCTAAACCTGCTCGAAAAGTCACCAAATATGGCAAACATGTCAGGATTGGTGAAAAATTTCGTATTTTGGCGGCCGCCTTGCACCCCAACGCGCTACACGTGTGAGGGCCCGCCCAACGCTGCTTGCAGCTTTAATTTTTGTTGTACTTTTTGCTGTATCTGAGAACACACAATTGGTGCAGGGATACCTGACCCAACTGTACCATGAACCCATGTTGACGGGGTTCGTCAGGTCTCCTGGTTCTCCTCAGTAGTAAACAACCGTGTGAGCGACTACGGTGTAACTAACTGGTAGCCATGGCAGCAAGGGAGAGTGATAGGCAGCCAATCATTGCATTCGGTCTGAATGTAGCGAGTGTCTGTGTTTATATACTCTCTTTTTCAGAGCACCTAACTTTTTAATATGTATTGGTGTATATAGACAGTTTCAACAAATATGACAAGAAGCAGCTTGCCTACCCTGCCTTTTAGCCTTGTGGTCAAGTAAAGTACTGCTTTGACAAAAATAGTTTTACCTTAGCTGATGCTTTTATCCAAAGCGACTTACAATAGCTACATACAGTATGTCAGAGGTCGCACGCCTCTGGAGCAACTAGGGGTTAAATGTCTTGCTCAGGGACACAATGGTGGATGGGTCACAGTGGGGGGGTTTGAACCTGGGTCTCTCACACCAAAGGCATATCCATTGCGCTTATCCATTGCACCATCACCATCACCACCCAATATATTTCTACCAACCATCAACCTCAGTACAATGAGTGCGAGGGCCTTCTCCTATGCTTCACCCAAACTCTGGGATTGTATTTTTCCTTTCGTTTCTATGATATTTTCATGATGCAATGTTCTTTTGCTTCTTGTTGTAAAGTGACCTTGAGTGCCATGAAAGGCACCATCAAATAAAATGTATTATTATTATTATTTTTGTGAAGGGAGTCTGGTCGTTTTGACGAGAGCAATAAAGCAAATTTTCTGGTTATACAAAAAATATCTTACTCTAAATGTATTTTTCTGTAGGGATGCTGTCCATAATGTCAGACACTTATAATAACAAGCACTTCAGTGGACGTACTTTGACCGGGCGCATTCGCCTGCAGAGATTACAGCCTTGTTGTGCTGCTGCCGTCTGCAGCATCCTCGCTAAATACTGGACCAGTTTCAAAAAATGTCGCACCAATGAGTCACATATGCAAAAAAACAGATTGAAATATAAAGATTTTACCCTTTAATGTTAATTGGAAATATTGATCAATGTAATATTTCCAACAGAATAAACTCATACTTACTCAGACATCTTGATTTCTTTTTAGCTTCAGACTCTGTTAAAAATCAAACAGTAAGTTAGGTGCAAAAATAAAATACAATAAGGGCTATTTAGCAATTTGAATGGCCCCATACCAAAACAATTTAATTTAACAAACTTCTAAAATGCATCAGTGTTAAATACAGAATTAAATAATCATCATATTAAAGACGAACAAGACTTAAATTATGCTACAGACAGGAATCGGCCACTGCTTAAAAAGTATTTATTGAATTAACTTGATAAGCTGAAAAAATTCCCCCTAATTTAATCAAATTTCAGTTAATCTCAGACCTTTTTATTACAATTATTGTTAATTACGTTAATTCTAGACTTACTTTATGTAGTTCTAATTAAATTCCAAATGTTTTCAAAAAACTTTTATCAATTATTGAAACGCAATATGCAGTTCACTATCGCGCTCAATTTTGTTTCTTCATGTTCCTTTTAGTGTTTCATCTGGTTGTTTTACCGTGTCCTTGCCCTGTAAAGCATATAATAATATTGTATTGTGATAAATGTTATAAGATAATATATAATAATAATATATGTCTGTCTTCTGTAAAGCCAAACAAAACATAACAAAGGAAAATGATCTCATGTAAAAATGTTTAAGGACTCTCAGAGACAAGATAAAATAATAATTTAAAATTATAGATAAAATTAATCCGTAAACCACTTTAAATCAAATTACTGTCAGTCCATGCTCGTTGCAGCCTCTCTGCAGTTCCCAGGGTATTTATGTGCCAGGTCAACTCTAATTCTGGCCTGGGTCAAAGGTCGACAATGACCAGAGACGTGACATAAATCCATGTCCAAACATTCAATCATGTAATAATGAAAATAAAATAAAATCCAGCATTTAAAACCAAATTTCAGTAATACTTTGACTAATTTTGTACCTTAGCTGACTTACTTTTGAATCAGATTCAGGTTTAAACTACCAAAATTAAACGTGCCTGATTTTTCAAGAAGTCATTCAGTATTATTATTATTATTATTATTATTATGAATACTACTACTATTATTATTATACAGTTTGTCTTTTCAGCTGTCAAATGCTGTAATTAAATCTGTAGTTTTCTTCTCTTTTACCTTTTAGGTCCCCCTGAATGTGGCTGATTTGGAAAGATGCTGATGCTGTTTGTAGCATCATTTTTAGTGGTAATCTGATATTGACGCTATTTTTTTCCTCAAAAGTAATCGGACACACCAGCAGCTGAATGGAAAATAAATACTACACCTGGAAGGAACCACTTTTAAACAAAAGGTTTTCATTCTGCAACCATCCACAACTTCTTCCGGAAATAAGTGGTGTGACTTTTGACTTGTATTAAGTATTTGATTGCTTGATGAAGATTAGTGAGCGTCTTGTTTAGAAATTCATTTAAAAAATTGAGATTTAGAAGAAGAATCCAGGAAAGTGCCTAACTTTCACTTTCAACTTAAAGACTGATTTCCACTTTTGGAATACACCTTTGGAAATCCTACAGTTTTTCTACAGACATGTCATTTTAGGTTTCTGAGAACTTTATAGAAGATCTCCACTCAAGACACAACGCTAATTAATACAATTAATAAAAAAAGAATAAGAAATATGGGATACATTTAGGACCTTAGGTAGTCAAGTATTTAACTAAAACGACTTTAATTGGACCTAAGTGTACAAAACCCTCTTTGCTAAAATGTTTTTTCAAACTGAAAAAATCCCTAGATATGATTCCCTTGATATGAGTCACATCATCAAATTTGTAAATACGTTATTACCTGAATATAAACAGAAATAAATATGATAATCAACAAGACAGGTTGCATTCTGCAAAAGGTGCATTTTCTGAGTTTAAAGTCTTTTACCACTGAGCATCACGCTGCTAAATCCACAAAGTAAAAGAGTTTCTCACCTACAAAGTGACGATGAGGAGGGCGGCAGAGAGTTGACAGAAGGACAGAGAAGGAGTCACAGACTAAAAGGTGAAATCTGTAGGCGTATTTATGTGCGTGGACGGGGATTCAGAGGTTCCTCTTTATGGCCATGAGGAACTCTGAGACCAACCAGGACACAAGAGGTCCTGAAATACTTTCATCTGGCTCACCTCGTAAATCTTCCACTGCTGGTCAGCCTGGTCTGTCTGAGGTGGTCAGCTGTCCGAGGTGGGACAGGACACAAAGAGATCTGGAAAAGAAGAACGTAAGACTTTATTGTAATAACACTTAAAGTCCTGGATAATAACATAATTGTAATAAACAATGCTGGTGATATGTTGACCACCTCAAACATAAGAGGGGACATTGTTGTCCCACAGAGGAACATATGTTTCTGTCCATATTTGGCTTTCTGTCTATATTCTGTTTGTCTCCTCTGGCTTTACCTCTATCTTGTGTAATGAAATGTGATTATATGTTGTAATAATTAAATGCATGTGATGATTGTATCCTTAAAATTGAACTAATTGTGTGCATTGTAGCCAACATGAGAGACCCGTTATACTCCTTTTACCTCTTAATCCTGTTTTAATACATGTTATTTTTAAAATTATTTTAATGGTTAATCCAATATCATCATTCTGTCCCAAAAAAAAGACAGAAAGTCCAGAAAAAATAAGGACATGGCTGCAAACTCCTACAGTTAGCAAAGATAGCCAGCTAGCAAACTAGCTAGCAACTAGCTTCTCTAACTTTGTGAGTTTCTTTCATGGGTCATAAAAAGCTGAAACATGTCTCCTATCTTACTGCAAGATCTCATAATTTTAACCAAGAAGTGGGATTATTCAGCATTGTTAGCACACGCCATGATTTTAGACCCTGATTTTAGCGATTAGCCTATTGGCTAAGATTAACAACAAACACTTGCATAAGACTGCAGAGCTGATCATATGGTTGCATGGTGAACTTTGCATTTAATTGGTAAGATGATTGTTTAATTAACTGAATGACAGTCTTTGGCTGATGTGAGGTGTCCATGTTCGGTTGCTTTTTCAGCCATCAAGTCTGACATATTGCAGCTTTCAGAATTGTAAACAGGCCTAATATAACGTCGACACTGACGTGATGGTATTTTGTGTTGTTTAGTCCAAAACAAGTAAGTATTATGCAATGTTAAATCTGAATAAAGTTTTGTAAAATGAAAACTTTAAATATAGTAATAAAATGTTATTTTACAACTCTCAACATAGGCTACACAATAAGACATAAAAACTTGAATGCTTGTTATAAGAGACCTTTAAAGACTAACCTGATTTGTTAAATGCTGTTTGGAAATCATTGCTTTTGTACTTCATGGACACAGCGACTACAAAGAGAGCAAGATATGAAAAAACAACAGTAAATACAAACAACAACTTTACTGAAGCCCCAAACCCCTGTTTTTATATCACTCACCTTTGGCTTGACTGAACAGTGTCCATCTCTGATCAATGAGGTCAATCAGGAAACAATCATGTTTTTAACAGTAAAGAAACAAGGTAAAGACACCTTCTAGTAAAAATTTAAATGACATAAAAATGTTTGTTTTTTTTAAAATATAACTTTGAAGTCAGCTGAGTTCATGCTGGTCAGCAAGTACACAACATTAGTAAAATTATATATATATATATATATATTCATAATATTATTAACAAAAATAATTGGGCAAAGTTTCCAATTAAAGCTAAAGTGTTAGAAATAAGTTTCTTATAATTTAAAAAAGTTTAAAAAAAAAGAAAGAAAACAACATAAAAAAACAGAAGTAGAAAATGGAAATACAATGAAATATAAAAGCATCTCAGTATTTTGGCCTCCTGTAGTGTTGTGATATAAATAATTTGATGGAGGAATTTTCTGATTTTAAATTGATTTTAAACTGAATCCAGCCTGAGATGTTTGCAGAGGGCTGTGGATTTAAAACACTGAACAGTGCGACGACAGCGCCACAAAGTCCTCTGCTGACACCATGTGGTAGATGTGAAGGTGAGGGGGCAACGTTTTACTTTAAGCCCCTTGTTAGCATTAATTAGCAGTATGCAAACATTCACTGAATGGTTTATAACACACTGTAATGTAGTTGTTTACAGATACAAGCATTGTGGACACTCAAAAGTAGACACTGCTGTATAAATAGATATTAAATGACATCATATTAAAATGCAGTTTTAATAATATAGAATAAGTTATAATTGTTGACAAATACCGTCCATTAATAAACACTTAAAAATGTACTTATATCAGCTTACAACTACTTTATAGAGTGTCATAAACCATTTATTACATGCCATACTGTTTATAAATGCTAAAAGAGGAGAAAGGCAACATGTTTCCATAAGTCTTTGTTAAAGTTTGGAACTTTAAAGCGTTAAAGCTCTGGTAAAGCTAGTAAGTGACCTTTGAGTTTAAAGGATATGATAGATATGTTTTTTTTTTTTTACCATGTGAACTCTGTATTATAAATAAATTTTCTTTACAGTGTGAATTACACAAGTGCCGGCCAACATTCACTTTTCACAGCTCCCCGAACACTTTAAATATATAATAAAAATATAATATGGAAACATGGATATTGTGTCTCCGACCCTCGCTGACGCGCACAGCACCACAAAGAGCACAACACGACCTCGTTAAAGCTCAAACCTTCAAACACAGCTTTAATCTGCTGCTGCATGGTGACTCTTCTATGTAAAACAGAGTCCTCAGTTTCGGTTTCTTTGCTTCCTGATTGAATTGTAATTGATGACGTCTTTTTGTTACAGCAGATATTAACTTTGGGTCAGTGAACTCATATTAATACACCTAAAAACAAACACTAGTTCTGTTTTGGGTCAAGTTTTTCTTTAATCTTGTCGGCCTTTGGCATTTTAAGACCATTTAAATTTAAATAAAGGTGTGTCATCCGCTTCGTCTGCAGTGTTGTGCGTCACTGAGTCAAAGACAGAATACCTCATGACAGCAGTATGTAGGAAACAAAACACATTTATTATAAAAAAAACAAAACACTAAGAGCAGAGGAAGTTGTCAAAAGTGAACATCAGCACAGATAAGGACAGGAAGTGATACTAAAGAATAAAAGTCTGATATTGAAGAGAATTGTGAAATTAAGGGGGGATTTCTTATATAAACCACTTACTATACAAATGTACAATGACAGACAAAGCTGAAAGTGACAGATTTAATGAAAGTAAACGTATTTCAATTCAACGAAAAATTCCATAAAAAGTCCCAACAGCCCAGAGAAACTACAGGAGTGGAGTTAAATTCCTTTAGGCGGCCTCGAACATCTTCTTCCTGTCAGCCTTGTCCTCAATGTTCTTACGCCAGTCGCCCACCGCCTCTCCAGTCTGCAAGACACACAGTCCACAGTCAAAAAGGGTCCACAGTATATGTGTTTCCACCTTTTGTACCTGCGTCGTTGCCTTCCTGTAAAGACTCACCTCCTCTTTCACCTCCTTCTTGACCTGCTTCAGGTTGGCCCTCAGGTCCATGTTGACTGTGTGCTTGGAGCCCAGCAGAGCTTTCAGCATGGCGTCAGCGGACATGCGCACTCTCTTCAGAGCGGGTTTCTTCACTCCGGCCAGATCGACCACTTTGATCTTCAGGTCTTCAATCTGAGAGAGACCAAGCAGACAACAGGAGAGGCAGTGGGTTAGTTTGGAAGATACGTCTGGTGAAATTCTATATTTTTCTTTTTACCCAAAAATCTCATGTTCAGACTCAAACCCAAGCTCCATTGTTGTCCCGAAACTTTTAAAACCCATCAATGAGCTTCACTGCTGCACTGGGTGACATGTTCCTTCATCACCACAAACACTGTAGTTTATTTCTGACACTGTCCTGCTGCCCCAAACACTCACTACTGCACCACACGTGGATTCATCCGTAGCTGAAAATAGTCCCCAACACATGCACTATTACACTATGTGCATAACTACAGTGACCAACTCTTTAAGGAAATTAATGAGCCTTTTGTGAGATTTACATCTTCAGTAGGAACCAGTGGGGTTGGAGCTGAGAACCTCAGACAGGAAGTCAGAAAATAGCATGTTGATTTTGCTCTTTAGTGTGTTTTAAAGCTACTATGTGATGTGTTTACTTGTAATTTTGATCAACGGCGAAACAAACAAACAGAGAGTATCAGTCACTTAAAATTGACATGGCACATGTTAATTTAACAGCTTTGAGCAACCACCACCACAGTCTCTATGCTGACTAAATGTTGACTAATGCTGGCCGCACACTAGAGAATAATTGGGCCGATCTTGGGGCCGATTCACCCTCCCGACGATCAGGTGTTCCCAATCTGAGACTGGGTGGAACAGATAATCGGGTAAATGATCCTGTAGTGTGGGGGGGTTAGAGATATAATCTTAAGGTTGCTGACCAGATCGGAGGAACAAACATGTTTGATACTTATGATACGAAATCGGGGTGCCTCCGATCAGAAAAAACAGAACAGCCAATGAGAGCGAGCTGACTGTGAAGCGTCGCCAACGTGCTGTGTATTTGTTTGCGCTATAAAAGGCATAAATTTGCCTATTCCCTCTTCTCAGCCTGGAGTTCATCCACAGTTATATCCTCTATTTTTGTTTTTCTGTGCAAAACACAGCACACACAAGTGCAACCTGCTGACAAAAACAGTCTGCCTCCATGTTTGTTTATGAACTGAAGTCACTTTAGATTTAAGCTTATTTCTGTGAGATCCCAAGTCCCCGGAACCACCACTCTAAAACCGCTTAGTATAAACGCCGAGTGTGTGGGTCTGTGTTTGATGGGAATCGTGTGGTGCATTCTGGAGATTAAAAGTATGATTAAAATTCTGTCGTGTTATTCCACGTTAAGATTTGAAAATCCTCTAGTGTGCACCAGTCATACAGGAGCATCTTAAAAAATGAATATCGTGGAAAAGTGCATTGAGACACTGAGACATTAAAGCCTCAGGAAACCTTTGCATCTTAAAATTCACACTTATGACTTCACTTCATGAACGCACCGGCACAAGAGGGAAAAACGATAGAAATTAGAGGAAAATAACCGAAAGAATTATGGTTCCTCATGCGTTCTGGGATGAGTCAGAACTTGAGCTGAACACACAGACATATCCAGTTATTTATGAATTCATACATGCAGACTACACAAACTCTCGCTATCGAATTCGTGGAAACACCACAAGGCAAAAATCTGCTTTACGTGCAGTCTGTAACTTTTTAACAGCTGTCTCTGTGGCGCCCTGCTGTGTCTGACATAATAATACTCATGTTGAGAAAAGATGGAGGAGGTGTACCTCTTTATTTGCCTTGCCCACTTTGACCTCCAGGTCGTACCTCTCTTCATCCACTTTGTCGAGGAGGGCGTGCAGCTTTTTGCAGGCTTCCTAAAGACACAGACAGATGTGATGTTCACTTACCCAAGTAAATTAATGTTATTAAAAAAATCCATCCAATATATGCTTGACTATAAATAAGCTATCAATGTATTAAGAAAAAAATCCCTTCATCCAAGCTGTTACTCAATGTTTTTTTTTGCAAAATAAAGTAAACAAACTCCATTTGATGTTTATTTATTCAGATTATGCTCATTTTCAGCTTCATCATTTTATTTGAGGGTTGTACCAGAACAGGTTCATGTGGTTTTATTTTCAAAAAACACCATATTTTTTGTCATACTGTACATTGCTGCAGCTCCTCTTTTCACCCTGTGTGTTGAATGCTCCATTTTAGCTGTGGAGTGATACATCTTACCTCTTCAAGATCTTTGTAGGGAGTTGCACATGCGCAGTTCCTATTTAAGGACTAATAGCCAATCAGAAGCAGAGGAGGGCTTGGGTTCAGCTGTACATGTTCACCTTACCAGCTTAGCAACATGGACTGGAGCAAGAGCTCCGGGTTGGTGAGTTATTCACTTTTTAAACCGAGCTCTGTCTCTACATCACAGAAACAACTTTATGTTCACTGACTGCCTGGAGGGTAGCTAGTGTTTGGGAGGGAGAGGAAAGCTGTGTGCTGCAGCTCGCTGTTTCTGAGGGCGTGGCTGACTGTTAGGCCAGCATTATGACACGTGTTTCCTTGTGATATCACAAGAAAGTGGATAAAAAGGCTGGACTACAAACGTGCTGCTTTTCAGACAGACTCCATTTGGCCTGGCTTTTTTTAAATTTGCAAACATATTACATGCACAAAAAAGATATATAACTCCGGAAAGGAGAGGGGAAAAAGCCAAAAAGCATAATATGACCTCTTTACATTACTTAGTGGCTGTTGGGCTGCTTTAAAATATCACCACGCTGTGACATTTTATCCGCCTCCTGCCACCAACTGCTCTCCGTTTGTCGTGCTTGTGTGACAGCTAACATAAAGAAAAAGGATGGGACTTGTGTTCGTGCTCAATAAAGCCGATCAGTTGGAAAATGCAGTAGTTTTAATACTGCAGGTTCGGAGCCCCCTCTTTACAGGTAATGCAATTTTAAAATGTTCAACACTAAACATTTAGACAAAAAGAAGCAAAAATGGCAGTAAATCAGCAGTAAAGAACTGAAGCACATCAAGTTGCTGGAGGTACAGCTATTGAAATTTCCGCCTTGCGATGTGCATAATTAAGGAAAACCGTGAAAACAGATGAATGTCAAATATTAAACTAACACTGTTCGTCCACAACTTTGCTCAAGACAGAAATATATCTTATGAACTGTGTCGAAATGTGTTTTAGTTATTCATGTTCCCTCAGAATGAACTGTCACTTTGGTAAAACCTTCATTTGGCGCCTTCATCATGCCAAAATACTTTATTTAATGACCAAAGACCTGCAAAACTAATGACATCACCATTAGCCTAAGCTGTACTTTTTTTTTATTAACAAATTTTAGTCAAATAAAAGTATAATCAGCTTAAAATGAGATAAAGATAAAAGCTCAGTCAGCTCAGGTTTTTTTGGATAGCTCATGTTTAGGATAATTCCAGTCAAGAAATGATGAGTGCTTTTTGTCTCCAGCCCATCCAGTAACTCTAAATTGAGTCTCTCACCATGAGGGTGGCCTGGTCGCCGCTCAGGGTGGGGGCGGGGCAATGTTCTGCCATGTAGGCTGCCTTGGCGGCGGTGAGGTCCTTTTTCTCCTGTTCAATCCAGGTTGCCGCGATCGACAGCATCAAACTCTGCAGGACAGATCGAGCGAGAGTCGACAGTCAACACAACACAACACAACGTTGCAGTAAAGGTTCTTTAAATGGTTTTATTCTGTCGTTTGGCTGGTTTTAGGCTTATTTGTGGGGATTTCAAGGTAAAAGCTTTGTGGTGATCTTTGCACAAAAATGTAAACAGATGATGAAAATATGTCTTTCATATGTAAAATTCAGTACGTTTACATTGAAAATGCTTTATGTTTCTCCCCAAAACATGGTTAGTGTTTCAGTGTTTGACTTTTTTTGAAATCTAATATAAAATTTAAATAATACAACAGGTTAGTGTTTATTTTTAGTATTTCTTCAGCACAGTCAGAGTTTTAACTTGCATATCTTTTAATAAGAAGCCCAGAGATCGGGTCATTGTGACCATTCACTTCCTCCCTGCTGGCTGCTTTTTATCTTGACTCCATTTTATTCAACTAAACAACATCACAATTAACATCACCTTACCAACCTCCTGCTCCTGAGCCAGTAAGAGGTTAAAACACTGAATCACCATTAAAAAAACAAGACGATAGAAAATAATTCACTTATCAACAAACATATCATCCAGTTAGAGCTTCCAGCTGATGATGTTCCAACATCACAGACACCAGCTGCCACTTTGTCATGAAAAAAATAACTGATCGCAAACCAAAACATTTAGATCACATTTAGATTTAGATCTTTTTAGTATTTATTTAACATTTTCTAAAGCTGACAGCCGTGCTGCAGCTCAAACGACTGCGGAGATAATAATAATAATAATAATAATAATAATAATAATAATAATAATAATAATAATAATAATAATAATAATAATAATAATAA